>JARHVA010001528.1:462500-710000 GCA_037957365.1 Torreya grandis
ATTCACTATTGCACAAAGTACTCTTAAAGGGAGAACTATAAATGGCTTGATCCCTCCTCAGAGTATTGGTATATAAACAATGTGCCCACACATAGGGTGTGAAGCACGTCCAATGCATCTTACACACACTAATCTCTTTTACCCATTTTCCAAAGTTTTTTAAAATTATATAGAAGATACAAGTACATGAATAATTAGTTCTATAGGGAGCTCTGTTAACAATGAGGATCTCAAAATTGGAACACAGGATCACACTGAGTAGGTGAACAAAACCCAGAAAGTTTAAATCCTCAGGACAATAGAGCCAGAGAAGGACTATAGCATTGGAGCCCAGGGTGTCTAGTTCTAGCACAATCATTAAATGAATTCTAGGATATTGTTTATGATAGTGTCTCAGTCCTACACACAAATTTTTAGACCCTATCTCAGTTGAAAAAATCTAGAATAAGCTAAGTTTGATTTTCTCTTTCTCACTACTATTTTTAGGAAAGGTCTAACTATAATTTAATTTTACAATTCAATAGATTTAATTAAAAATATTATTTATTGATTTATCCTACTCAAAAAAATTTATTAAATAGGAATAAAAATCCATTATTCTCAAAAATAAAAAATCATTTGGTGAACCCAACTTACTTCAAATTTTGTATAAAAACCCTAGAAACCCTAAGGTAAATTCCTAGCTGATTTTTCTCATAAATTTCAAATTTTTTTCTTGAATATTTAAAGCAAAAATTCATCCAAATTTTTAAAATTTTGTAGTAAATTTTAAAATAAATTTATTTCAAACCTTAGTTACATCAACTAACTCCCAGTAATTTTCCAATCATTTTCTAAATTTTTAAGTTGCATATTAAAATAAAAAAATCACTCTAAATTTCAAAAATTCATAGTAATTTTAAAAAAATTATTTTCCTCAAAACCCTAGTCACATCTACTAGGTCCCATTAAATCAAATAGTTTCCCATACATTTTTGAATTTTTACTTGCATACTTAACTCAAAAATTCAATTTCAATTTAAAAAATTCATAGTATTTTGCAAAAATATTTTTGAAAAATCCCTAGTTGCATGTACTAGCTCTTATTTTTCTTCTTGAGGTATCATCTTACATTTTGGGAGCTTTGTATCCTTTCTATGCATATTCCAGTTCTTTATTTAGATTATATTAGTTTAATATTTTCTACTATTATCCAAGTTATTTTTCTTATGTCACCTATGTTCCTTGTATCTCTTCCTTCAAGATGAAGTGCAAGACTTAGTGGCAATCCTCCTGAATTCACCTAGATTCCTTTAATCCAGCCATACACCATTGATAAACAACCAACTTAGGTTCCTGTTATAAATCCTACACATCAAGATTACACAAATTTTCATGAGGATAAATTTGATAATGAGTGATATGAAAATAACAATGATAATGTACACAATGATGCTCATGCTCGACTACATTGGACTACTGATCCACTTCCACCTATTTTTGATAATGAAGTTGTTCTCAACAAATACTTGATTTTAAAAAGTTATAGAGAAAGACTCAGGGAACAAATTTGAGATCATACTCTTATATTCCAATCTATCATGGAAATAAAAAAGGCTACGCAAGTTGAGTCTTCCATTCCTTCAGAGCAACTAGTTGCAAATGAAATTATGGGACTAAATATGTATCAACAACCCCCTATAGCAACCCAACTTGCCTCTATGCCACTAATTATAGCTAGTACATCCCTATATTTTGATGTGGAAACCCTTATTCAAGAGATAAGATCTCTTCAATCCAAGGTACAACATCTTGAGCAAGGTACCTCTAGACCTATATAAGCTTTGGATTTTTTTGCTTTACTTCATACACCATTGGCATGTCAAATTGCTTCTACACCCTTGCCATAAGGTTTTGTTCAACCCAAGCTTAATATTTATGATGGCAAGGGTGATATAGAGACACATTTGAGAGATTTTCATGGAGCATGCTTGGATTATGTCCCAAATGACTAGATACTTACCAAGCTATTTACATGGAGCCTAAAGTATTATGATTTATAATGGTTCTATAGTCTACTAAATCAGTCACTTAATTCATTCAATCCTTTAGTTGACATGTTCCTAGCACACTTTAGTATCAACATTGGTGATAAAGTTTCATATGCTCAAATTGCTCAATAGAAACAATGACCAAATGAGCATCTCACAAACTATGTTCTTCGATATAAGACCATCTTGGCTAAGATGACTAGCCCCATATTATATCAGGAGTTGCAAGACATTTTTCAAATAAAGTCTTCTACCAGAACTTCATGAATCAATCATGTTCAAAATATTCTCTTATTTCACTGAATTGTGTCACACATTAAAGGAAAGAGAAGTCAAACTAATTTCAATGGCAAACTAAAGTACACTAATACATCAAACACAACTAATAAGAGTAGCAATAAAGTTACATATAAGGTCAAGTTTAATGATATTAAAGGGTAAAATCAACCTATAGTTAATGTAGCTTCAAAGCATCCTCAATGAATAATTTTGTTAGCACCCCCTTGACGTAATTTTTCACATCTTCCAGTTTCTCCATCTAGGGTTTTACAACAAATTTTGGATTTTAATATCATATCTCTCCATCTTATTTAAGAAGTTGATCCAAAAAAGATTATTCCAAAGGAATATGATCAACAGGTATTTTATGAATATCACAAGGAACTAGGCCATATGATAAATAGATGCATCCATTTAAAGCATAAGATACATGACCTAATAGATTCAAATGATATCGATCTTGGAACTTTAGTTGAGCCTCCACCAACAAAGCAAACATAGGATAAAGCATTGAAAATATTCTCAGATCTATTTCCACAACATTCAAAATAGCATACAGGGGACACATTAGGGGCTCATCATACATATCATGCACATCCACCAACAGCTACATACAAGGCACCTTTAATTGAGTTACATCTATTGAGAAACATAATCAATGTATATAATTCCAAAGTTCCAACTAGACCTTCTATTTACTTCTCAAAGCAGGAGATCATCGAGGATGATTTAGATTTTCATGCACTCTTTATTAGAGCTCATATTCATAATCAACCTATTCACAATGTGCTTATTGACAATGGTTTCAGTCTTAATATGTGCACCTTGATGCTATTAAAACATTTGGGTTATTCAGATTAGGATATCAATCTGATAGACACAGTTATCAATGGTTTTAGTGGGCATATACAGAGTTCATTGGGTGAGATAGTACTTTCACTACAGGTTGGTCCTACACATGTGGCCACACCATTCACTATAATTCCTAATGTAGGAGTTTTTGATATGTTACTTAGTCAACCATGGATTCAAAAACTCAAAGTAGTACCTTCTATAGTTCATATATGCATGGAATTCATTCATGTTAATTAGGTTTTTATAGCTGGTAGAGTTCCATATGAGTTACCACTCCCCACTTCAGATCCATTTACCAATTTGTAGTCACTAGTTTTAGTTTTGCCACCAGTTTTAGTTTCACCACCAATTTTAGGTCTGCTACCAGTTTCAACTTCTCCTTAGTTTCAGTTCCAAAAAATAAAAAAAACTTAAAACCAAATTTAATATTACCATAAACCATATCTAAAGCTATGTAATAACATGCATCATGGAAACATTAATAATTCACTATTATTATGAAAGCATAAATGAGAGAAAAAAATAATAACATAGATAACATAGATCTAACATAGTTCACCCAATGTGGACTACATCCACCAATAAAAGTTCTCAAATAAATTAGTAATCTAAATACCAAGACTACAATGAATTCTCACAAAGATATTAAAATATCCAGTAGAAAATGTTGCATAAATAGATGCACTTTCACTTGCAACTACATAATGTTGTATCTCACAAGTTGCTAAACCAAACCCTGTAATGAACACCTACACTCTGCAAAACACCTGTACTTTGACTCTTATCCTCAAAGCCACACCCTACAAAATAAATAATCAACCTCTAAAGGCCACACCACACACTGTATATATAAAATATGAAGGAATAATCCATGAAAGGAGGAGAAAATGCGTCATGCTTATCCAAAAGCTCTAGACAACTCACTTCTACCTCATCAAGCTCATCCAAAAGCTCTCCCATGAAGGAACACACCAAACTAAGGGTATCCACCTTTCAAGGGCACATTTTCTAACATCATGTGATTAGAACCAAATCCTTATAACAAGGAAGGTATTACCTTTTCCAAAAAACAACTAGCTCCCTCAAAACAAGGAAGTCAACATGGGAAAAGGCATCTAACAACCAATTCCATAAAACATGAAAACATATGAATTAGATAAAGTGAATAATATTCCAATCACATGTGGAGAAAGGTTCCACAAAGGGTGGAGTAGGGAAAAATATGCTCCCCACATCTTTTGAGCTCTCTAGGCTCTAAAAATAATTCCCTATGGTCATGTGATAGCCCCCAAGGAATCCACACTCAACAATCTCCCACTTGCAGATTGTTTCTCCTAAACAAAATCTATCATTGCTCCATGACCACCGAGGCCAATCAAATTTGAACATAGTCTCAACTTGTCTAATGTGACCACCTTGGTCATCATATCTATAGGATTTTGGCTAGTATGAATCTTATCTAGTTTCACCAAATTCTCTACCAAAGTTGTCCTGATGAAGTGATAACATAACTGAATATGTGTCATTCTTGAGTGGAAAGTGGAATTATTTGCCAAATTAATAGCATTTTGACTATTAATGTGTTATCTCCCAACTTCCTACTAATGCCCCAACTCTTGAAATAACTCTTGTAACCAAATCATCTCCTTGTTAGCCTTCATGGTAACAACATACTCTACCTCTGTGGTTGACAAAGCCACAACGTTTTATATCATATAAATCTAACTAACCATTGTATCTCCAATAATAAATATATATCCTGTCATACTTCTCCTACTATTAATATCCCCTACCATATCTAAGTCCACATAACCATGCAAAGTGGTATATGATCAACCATAACATAATGAAAAATCCATGGTTCCTCTCAAATACTAAAGAATCCATTTCCCTACTTGCCAATGATCATAACCTAGATCACTCATATACTTGCTCATAACTCCCACTGCTTGGGCAATATCTAGCATTGTAAAAACTATGGCAAACATCAAGCTACCAAATATTGATGGTAAGTTACCTTAGAAATCCTAAGATTTTTATCTTCCATCTTGGGACACTGCTCCTTTGATAATCTAAAGTGGCCTACCAAAGGAGTACCAATAGATTTAACATCCAACATGCTAAGCCTTTCCAAGACTTTCTTCACATACTTTGATTTGGATAAGATCAACTACCTCTCCTTCCTATCATGAGAAATAATCATACCAAGGATTTGCTTTGTAGCACCCAAATCTTTCATAGAAAAGGAGTCACTAAGCTATTTCTTGAGCATATGAATATGTTGTATGTTATTTCCTAAAACTAACATGTCATTGACATACAAACACAATATAATAAAGGAACCATCATAAAAATATTTGATGTACATGCAATGGTCAAAATGACACCTTTGATATTCTTGTTCTAACGTAAAACAATCAAATTTCCTGTACCATTATTGTGGATCTTGTTTCAGGCCATACAAGCTCTTCTTTAGTCTACACACACATTTCTCCTTCCCTTTAACCTCATATCCCTGTGGCTACTTCATATACAACTATGATTTTTTTTCAAACCCCTTAACCACCACCCTAGCCTTATACCATTTTCTCCCTTCATCCTTTTCTTTGATCCTGAAGTTCCACTTGTTTGGCAATGCACTCTTTCCCTTGGGTAGCCTAACTAAATCCCACATTTGGTTATGCATGAGAGATCTATGCTATTCATCCATGGATTAATCCCACTTCAACTTGACGTCTACCTGCATTACTTCCTCATAAAACTCTGGTTCTCCATTTTTAGTGAGTAATAAATAATTCAAAGAAGGAGAAAAATGTTTAGGGGATCTTCTTACTCTAGAAGATATTCTTACCATAGGAATTTGGGGTCCTTGTGTAGAAGGTTCCTAAATTAAATCCTTAGATACTTTTCCATTTTTAATGTCATTCAAAAATTTATACTCTTTCTATTCCTAATCTTGTTCCTACAACTAATCCTTATACATGAATTTTTCATTAAAGACTACATCTCTAGACTTAAATATTTTCCTATCTTTAATGCTCCATAAATGGAAACCAAATTCATCTTCACCATAACCAACAAATGTGCATTTCTCTGATTTAGCCTCTAACTTGGTCCTATGCTCTTTCTTAATGAGAGAAAAATCCTCACATCCAAAGACTCTAAGAAAAGAATAATCAACATTCTTGCTAGACCAAGTTTGTTCAGGAATGCCTCCTTCTAAAGGCATAGACGGTCCTCTGGTAATTAGATATACTACTGTGCTAACTACTTCTATCCAAAATCGTAAAGGCAACCCTGCACGTAACCTCATGCTCCTAACATGTTCCATTGTTATTTTTTTCATCCTTTCAGATACCCCATTCTATTGTGGAGTTCTTAGAACCATTATTTTCCTACAAATTCCATTTTTAGAACAATAATCAAAGAAAGCATTACTATAATACTCACCTCCATTATCTGATCTAAGACATTTCACCTTGAGACCTATTTCATTCTCAACCAAGGATTTCCACTTCTTAAAATTATCAAATACATCAGATTTATTTTTAATACAATAAACCCAAAATTTCCTAGGTGAATCATCAATAAAAATAACATAATAATTGGATCCACCAATAGAAGATAACTGAGTTGTTTGAGTGTACCATATCTAACTTGTGATCTTTCTTTGTGGGTCCAACCTTTAGGAACTTAAACTGCTTCTATTTCTCATACACACAATTCTCATAGAAGTCTAGATCTAAATATTTTAATCCAGACAACTTATCTTTTAAGATCTACATGCCCTTATGGCTCATATGACTGAGCCTGTAGTGCCACATAGTTTCATCTCCATCTACAACAACTAAATAAATAGAATCAACACTACTAGTTAAATATAAAGTACCAAATTTCTTACCTCTCAAGATCACAAGATCACCTTTGGTAAATTTATAAGAATCTATAGTAAATAATATTGAACATCCCTCACTACCTAATTTCCCTACTAAAACCAAATTCCATCTCAACATAGGCACGTGTCTAACATCCTTAAGGATCCATGTGTTCACATTCTATATTTTAACCTAAACACAACCTTTCCCTACTATCTTACATGGTTCATAATCACCAAGATAAACATGTCCTAGATTCTATTGAACATAATCAGTAAAATATTGCCTATGTGGGGTGGCATGAAAAGAAGCTCCTAAATCTAATACTCAAGATTCAGAAAAACTATCCATAGAAAGAATTAAGGTATCATGACATGATTTACCTGATGTCACATTTACCTCATTCATTTATTCCTTTTTGGTATTCTTATCTTGAAGTGACCAAAAATCCTTCTTTGAGTGTACACTCTTCCCATAATGCTAACATATCATCTTGGATCTAGATTAAGACTTAGATATACTCTTTGACTTTCCAAGATTACCTTTACTCTTGTCCTTTTTCCTCCCTATATTATAAATAGATAATTCACTAGTGATTTTCCCTCACATATCCTCACTAAGGATCACACCTACAACATCCTCAAATTCAAGCTTCCCTTGGTAGGGACTACATTACTCACAACCATAACCAAACTATCCTAGTTATCAGGCAAATAACATAATATTAACAAAGCTCTAACTTCAGACTGTTTAGGGTTCGGCCCCTGGTTTTCCGCCTTAATTAATCAAAAATAAAGCTATAACTTCAACATGAAACTTAATTCTAACTGAAGTGAGCATAATTAAAATCATTTAGATGATTAGCTATTGAACCAATCTCAGACATTTTCATGTTAAACAATCTTTTCATAAGCAAAAAATTATTAGAAGCTGAAATTTTCTCATATAACTTTCTAAGTTTATCCATGAGATCTTTTGTGGTTTTCTCATCAAAAAACTTAAATTTAATAGAGGATTCAAGGCATAAATTAATGGATCCCAATGCCTTCCTATCAATTAATGAACAATATGCATCACTCATACTTACAAGCTTTTCTACTTTCCCCTCCAAGGGGAGATGTAGCTCCTTCTGATATAGGTAATCCTCCATCTGCTTTTTTCAAAAAATAAAATGCTTACCATAAAACTTCTTAAATCTAAATATGATCTCTTCTCCCATATCTCCCACTCAAGCTAATATCCTTCCTACGATTTACCACTTTAGTAAAACACACAATCAATGGTTTTGATACCAGTTGTTAGGAATAGAAAAACTTAAAACCAAATTTACTATTACCATCAACCAAATCTAAAGCTATGCAATAACATTCATCATGAAAACATTCATTTATTCACCATAATTATGAAATCATAAATGAGAGAACAAGATAATAACATAGATAACATAGATCTAACCTGGTTCACCCAATGTGGGATACATCCACCAATGAAAATTCTATAATAAATTGGTAATATAAATATTAAGACTATGATGAAATCTCACAGAGATATAAAAAAATATTGTAGAAAATGCTGCACAAATAGCTGCACTTTCACCTGCACCTGCACAATGCTTTATCTCATAAGTTACTAAACCACATCCTACAATGAACACTTGCACTTTGACTATGATCCTCAAAGCCACACCCTGTGAAATAAACCATCAACCTCTAAAGGCCACACCGCACATTGTATATATATAATATGAAGGAAAAATCCATGAAAGGAGGAGTAAATGTGTCATGCTTATCCAAGATAAGAATCATCCACTCAAGATAATTCACTTCTACCTCATCAAGCTCATCTAAAAGCTCTCCCATGAAGGAACATGCCAAACTATGGGTCTCCACCTTTCAAGGGCACATTTTACAACATCATATGATCACAACCAACTCCTTACAACAAGGAAGATATTCCATTTTCCAAAAAATAAATAGCTCCCTCAAAATAAGGAAGTCAACATGGGAAAAGGTATCTAACAACCAATTCCATAAAACATGGAAACATAGAAATTAGTTAAAATAAAAAATATTCCACTCACGTGTGGAAAAAGGTTCCACAAAAGGTGGAGTAGGGAAAACTATGCTACCCACATCCTTAGAGCCCTCTAGGCCCAAAAAATAATTCCCTATGGTCATGTGATAGACCTAAAGGACTCCACACTCAATATTTTTAGTTTCACCACCAGTTTTAGTTTCACCACTAGTTTTAGTTCTGCCACCAATTTTAGCTTCTCTTCCAGTTTCAGTTCATCTTCCACTTTAGATTCAGACATAGTTGAGGCATCCATCACTAGTATAGAGGGTTCATACACCTCCCTAGCTTTAGGATTCTAGATATTTTTTAGCTACAATATTCACACCTAGAGTAGTTTCATTGAGATCTCATGCGTCTACATAGAGCATATGTTCAGAGAGTTTCTCCTACTTCTGGATGGGTCCCTAAGAACCCTACAATTGCATCCAACTCTCAGAGTTATAAAGAGACCCATAGTCAGTTTTTAATTCAAATATTTTGGAACATTTTTAGCATATATAGCTTTCAGAGCCATAATCTTAGCATTTTCATCATATTTCATGATCATGCACGATTCCACTCCTTGATATAAAACACCATGATAGGGAGTCTTGCATAAGACTTATCAGTTAGTATCATCTCTTTAAAAATTCTATTGTACATAATTTCTTCTTCTTCATTATACATAGTTCAAAAATTTCAAAATACAAAAACAATAAAACATATAAAAATCCAAAAACATTCAAAAATGTCAAAACACCAACAACATTTTGATATATGCATTATCCATGTTTTACATTGATAATATCATGCTAGGACTTATATTTTCTATGTCATGCTATTGTATGTTGATTTATCTACATTATCGTGCTTCACTTGATCTTTTTTGAGTGTGTGCAATGACCTCTAGCTACCTAATTGCTTTATTCTACCCATCAATGGGGCATCCTACTTCTACATTTGAGAAACACATAGATATACATACTCACTTGAGCATCTTCTACATGACTATACCATCTAGGTTATGTCAGTCCTGCACTACACACTCCAAGTTATCAAGCTTATATACATTACTTACTAGATCACACATATTACTATATCTACATTTCACTAGTACCTAGAACTTATGTATCTCTTAGTATATACCTAGTCTTGTACTAAACATGTCTTGCATACTTTTACTCTTTATTTGATTATTTAGATGTGATTATATCTTTCTAGTTATTACATGCTTTCTCTTATTTCTTAGCATAGCTCATTGGATTGTATTTCTAGTTCCTACTTGTCTGCTATATGTGCTTTAGGACATTTTCCAATGTCCTTTACTTCTATTCATGTGTGTTTCTTAGGAAATTTTCCAATGTCCTTTGCATGTAATCTTCTATGAGCTTATGGCCTTTGTGCCAACATTACTTGTTTCACTTGTATGTGTATGTGGCATTTGAACATGCCTTGTATGTTTGATTTCTAGTTTAAGTGACATGTGCCCATGTCCCTTGTTTGTGTGGCCCCTATTTCACCCTTATATGCTTCTTGATTTATGTACTTGTTGCTCAATTAGTTCTTGATTTTTATAATTCCATGATCCATATCATGATTTTTTTCCTATTTTCTTGGATGCCATGATGGACATCATGGTCCATCCCTCCAATTAACAACTAAAAACTAACAAACTAACTATTAACCAATTTTTGACCCTACAGGTCAAAATTGGGCACCCCTATATGAAAATTTGGCCTTTAGATATTTTAGGGGTAAATATCATGTCATAGAATGATCTCAGGTTAATTCAACATAAAATGAATGCTATTAACTTTGATCAGTTTATTGTCTAGGTCCTTTTACTTTCTTTGATTAATGATAACAAGTCTGAGTAGAGTTTAAAGATCATTTTCAAAGTGCTAGATCTTACACATGTAGAAGTTACTAAGGAATCTGATCATGTGGGTTTGTTCATCCTAGTTCAAATTTATTATGTACTAAGTCTGAGGTTCATTGAAGCACAAGAAAAGTTGTTCATATTCAAAGACCTGTTTCAAAAACATTTCTTGACTTAGTCATTTGAGCTCAGCCATTCACTTCAAGTTATCTTGGTTTTGAATAGTGGGTTTCCATAACCACAAGACTTCAAGTTTTCCTATTATGCATATTTAATTCAAAGGAGGTGTTCCACTCAAAACCCATGGAAAAAAGTCTAAGGTTTCTTTCTTTTGGCAATAATTATTTCAAGTTTTTCTATTCAAGTGTTAGAAATTGTTTCAGATATTTTGTCCAAAAAAATTTCCCCAAAGGACCTTTTTCAAGCTAAGGGGCCATTTCAAAAAGCCAAAGGGTTCATTTTCATTTTTCCAAAAGGCACTTAACATTTTTCCTGAAAGGTGTTTTCTTGAAGAAATGTCCTAGCTCAAACTTTCCCAAAGGGTATTTGTCCTAAACCACTTTCTTTGAAGGGCATGTTACAACTTTTTGAAGGGTACTTTCCTTTCAGGTAATGGTCATTTTCAATTTATCTGAAGGGTAATATTCTAGGATAAATGGTCCTTTACAAAGTCTCTAAAAGGTACCTATCTACAACGAAGTGGACCAAACATAAAATCTGAATGACATTTTCAAGAGTTCTAGAGGGTATTTTCCTTTCAAGAAAGGCATAAATAGAAAAGCCAAAAAGATCATTAATAAAAATTTGAAGGGCATATCCTAGAGTGGAAAGTAGTTTTATATCAAAAAATTACCTGAGGCATAATTCCTTCAAATTTTTATTTGAATGAATTACTCAAGTCAGAAGTCACGAAGACCTTATCCACAAAAAAATTGTTCGCAAAAATTGTTAAAAGCAAAAAAAAATTGAATGAATTCTCTCAAGAGAAAATGTTGAAAAAAATTACCAAAAGGTTGATAAGTTTAGGAAAAAATTCCCATAGGAAATAAAGTTTGAAATAAATTAGGTCCATGAGAAAAAGTGTTTGAGGAAAATATCCCGAATGAATGAAAAGGGTGATGGCCTGCAAACGTCAATTTCAAACTAAAAAAAATAGCCATTAGAGTCAAAATTATTGGTGTCAACTTGAGGGTAAATGTGGAAGTAATAAATGGTATAATATTGAGCATCTGACATAGATAAAACAAGCAAAGGATAGACAGGTCGATTATTCAGGTCATTGCTAATAACTAACAAAATCGAAGAGCTTTCATGAAATTGACAAACATAGGTATGTAGAGGATGGCTAGAATTTATAAAGAACATTCAATCACTATAATAATGAGCTCCATTTCCATCAAATAGTGCTATGTGTTGAATCTCTTATTTTTAGTTTCAAATGTTCATGGATGGTCTTTGATGGAGGCAGTTTCTTGTGCCAATTTTGAAGGTTTTATGCCACTTTTCACCATTCTTATGACTTGTTTTGGATAATTAAATCTCCTAACATGGCATGAATCACTTCACCCCTATTTCACATGGTATTTTAATTGATATTCTCAAGGTGACACATATCTGAGTGACCTTTGGACTTTCTTTGCTTTATTTCTCTCTCAAAGCTATATATGTGCATTCTTTCAACTCTTTTTAGGAGCCTCCACTGGTTATTAGGAAAAATCTAGCCATATTTTCACTTGAGGAAATATACAAGTGTTTTTTCCACTCATATGATAAAATATTGAGTAATGGCTTGAATCTTATTGGTCTAGTATAGTGAAGGATTATCTTTTCTAGCTTGTACTCTTGATGGTCTACTAACTTGTAGAAAGGAGATTATTATAGGTCTTTGCTAGTATTCTTTTCTAAGTTTAGAGATATCCTAAAAGTGGTCCATGAGTGTATCCATTTTTTGAATCATTCATTCCCTTCCTAAGAATCATATACCTTCTTGAATCTAGCATATGAAACATTGATGTAGAAATGAATCCTAAGTTGTGAGTCTTGTATGAGAAACACCTTGTTTATCTTTAAGTAGTGGTTACAGTTTATTGAGAGGACATTATAAATTGGTGCATCACCCTTTCATTGTTTTATTTGTTTTTATTAATCCCTTTTCATATCCAAATTGTTAAGTTAGAGAGAGAGCTTTAAAGGTGCATTAAGGGGAGCTAGCCCCTTATCTAGAGATTCATTTCTCAATATTTTCACCCATAGCAAGAGAAATATATCCATGGTGCCACTTGGATGAGGATATTTAGGCATATCCTCAAGGGTGATAATCTAAGTGATAATAGTTTTTGGCACGCCCGGTGGGACCTCCAAGTCCTACAATATTGTTCAAGGCTGGTGATAGTCTTGGCATAGTTGAAGATGAATGAATCATCTACATTTAGTACCTGGTAACTCCATTGAATAATTCAAGTCTTTGGTTGATGAATAATTCTTTTTTCCATGCCAAAGGTGACAACTAGATTTTTTGCTAAAGAGACACCTTTCAAGTTTGTGCATCTACCTCCATATTCCACCAAAAGGTTTAGGTTTATAAATACTCATCCTTATAATTGAGAGTTTGTGTTTAAACTTTCAAATTTATGTTGCATACTATTCCTTATGTCTATAGTAATCTTTATAATATGGCTAGGAGACAACCTTTTGTGCCTTTTACTAGATCATTTCCCTTAAATCTTGTCCAATATGATCAAATCCCAAGAACAACCCTTAAGAGTGTTCCATCTTTTAGTGGGGATGGTCCTATTACTACCATTGAGCATATTAGGAACATAGAAATTTTTTTTAATATCCACAACATTACCCAAGAGATTGTGTCTATTAGATTATTGGCTTTATCCTTTGAAGGCAAAGTTTTGGATTGGTATGGTACCTTAGCTCATAATTTCATTAGCTCATGGGATGAATTGGGAGATTTATTGACTAATAAGTTTGGGGAGAAGAGTGATTGCCTATCTATAGTCAAGAAATTAAATACCATTAAGATGGAACCTCATGAATTAATGCAAGATTTTAATACTAGGTTCCAAAAAACATGGGATAAGATCCTAGCCTTGTGAGACCTACCCCAAACTATACATTTTTGTATTACCTAAAGGCATTAAATAGTGGCATTTCTATGATGATTAAATCTATGAGTGTAAACACATTACTTTCTACCTATGAAATAGACATAAATTCTAATAATTGTCATGTCCAAGTGGGAAAGATAGCTCTGAGACCTCTAATGCCACTGTTCCTTGATTTGCATTCTCTTAGTTAAGATACATTGCCACTTTAGCCCCTTTGCCTAATCAAGAAAGGCCTACCATTTCTCTTGAAAATGAAATCCATGAAGTTAAAATATTGATTCAAAGTGTTAAAAATGAGTTAGTTTCCCTCAAAAGATAATAAGCTCAAGGTTATAGGCCATATCAGACATACAATCAATTTGGGCAAACAAGTAAACCTCCTTTCTAAAAATAATGCACCAGGAGAAGGCCAAATCACCCATGTCAAGCCTTATCAAATATAAAATCCTAATGCTCACTCATCCTCAAAATCCCTTATCCCCACTCAAAACAACTTGGTCCAAGAACAACCCAACTATCCATGTTTTAAACATGGTCAAGAACAAGTGACTTATGCAAATGAAATGGGCAATCAAAGTATGGTAATGCAAGGCAACCAATCTTTCCAAGCATCAAATTTTTAAGGATACATGAAAGGTGGGGTGGAAAATGGATAAAATAAAACTCATTCTACCCTCATAAATCATTTTTTGGGTGTTTTTTGTGCCATTAATTACGTGGGGAACACAAGCAATCAAAATACTAGTGTTGCCTCCAATACTAGGTCCAAAAGGAGGGCTATTAAGGAGACTCAAGGAACTAATCAAGGACATATTTTGACCCCTAAATCATCTCAAATGGGAAGTGGGCCTAATTTAGATCTAAAACACAAGAAAATCAAATATTTCAAAGCATGAAGCCAACTCCTATGCCTCCATCTCCACAAGCTACATCACAAGGTGCTAGTTCTCCTAAAGAGTTTCCTAAGGTGATTAATCCTTCCATTAATGTTGTGAACTAGATGAAAAAGATAAATATGAACATATCATTTTGGGAATCTATAACACTACTAGGGTAGAAAGATATACTCTAAAAGGAATTGCATGGATTGGCTAAACAAGCTGGCCCATCTAGAAATGACAATGTGGTTTTGGTCAATGGAACTCAATCTATAGATGGTCAAGTGAATAAAGATGAAAATAATCCTCCTTTTTACCTCTCTATAATTATTGGTGATTTATTGGTTCATAATTGTATTATATATAGTGGAGAAAGCACATCCATTATGCCCAAATGTATAGTAGATAAGCTAGGCCTCAAGTATGAGCCAACGACTAAAGGAGTTTTACAATTAGATGGATCATCAGCTAAGACTTTGGGAGTAGTTAAAGGTTTGAATTTGATGCTTCATGATTTTAATAATTTTTAAATTCCTCATGATGTGGTGGTGGTAGATTTACCTCCCTATTTTTCTCTTTTCTTATCAAGAGAATTCACATCCAAGATAGGTGGATATTTGGTAGCCAATTGGTCCTACATGGTGTTTAGGATAAAGTATGGCAGTAAAGTGAAGATTGAGTCAGAACCTATTCATAGAGATCACTTGGAACCTTACTCACCTAAGGTGGTAAATGTTAATTATGCTATCATTCATGAAGAGGAACTTCATATTGACCAATCTCCATCATCTTCCCTTAAGGGAGTTTTTGGTTTATTCCTAGATGAGTCGGGAGATGAAAACTATGAACATGATCCTTACAAGTTTATTGAAGAATATATTATTGGGGTGTACTATATGCATGAGAAGGATTCCTTCATACCTAATCTAGTGAATCCAAGTGAAGAGGTGAGTGGTTTAAGGTAACTATTCTTTGATGGGTCTAGAAGCAAGATTGGGGCTGGTGATGGAGCAATGTTGGTTTCACCTTCAAAGGAAAGGTATTTTTCAACCTTCATATTTTAGTTATCTTATACTTGTAATGTAGCTGAATATGAGGCCCTCATTCATGGCCTTGAGTGAGAAAGGAAAATAGGTGTCAAATAATTTCAAGTGTTTGATGATAGAAAACTTGTTGTCAATCAAGTTAGAGGGCAGAATTTGACAAAAAACTCTTTGCTTAAGTCCTATAAGCATAGAGTGGGGGATCTTGTGGAAGATTTCAAATCCTTCAACATCAATTCTATTTCAAGCAAAGATAACAAGCATGCTGATAGGTTAGCAACAATTGGAGCTTAGTTTGATGTTCCAAAAGGGATAAAAGAAGACAAGAACCAACCTCATCTAAAAGTGATTGTAAGGCCCTCCATACCAGATAATGTCACTGATTGGTAGGTGTTTGATAATGATCAACAAATAACACTTTTTATATAAGAAGAAGTTGAGTTTTCTTCCAAGAATTAGTCTAAACTACATCAACAATATGAAGGGCATATTGTGCAATTGAATTCTAACAAACTCCCTAAAGGCCTAGTCACTCTTGAGAGCATATTCAATGATGATGACTAGCTGAAGAAAGAGAAGGTAAGCACATCTACCAAGAAGGAAAACTATGAGAAGGCTCAGATCTTCAAATATAAATTTCTTGCACTTGGGAAGGTATGTACTAACAAAGAAAATCATGCTTTCATTGAGTTATGCAAATAATGTTTTGATTGCTTTGCATGGGAGTATAGTGATTTAAAAGGTTTTGATCAAAATATAGATCAAAATACTATAGATTTAGATGAGAATGCTAAGCCTATTAAGCAAAGGCAAAGGCCAATAAATCCTAAGATTGAGCCTCTCATGAGGAAAGAACTCACCAAACTAATTGAGTCCAAAATCATCTTTCCAATTAAACATTCATCTTGGTTGGCAAACCTAGTTCCTATTAGGAAAAAGAATATAGAGATAAGGTTGTGTTGATTTTAGGGACCTGAATAGAGTGTCTTTGAAGGATCATTACCCACTCCTTTCCATAGAAAAAATCTTGCAAGTTATGGTTGGTAGTGAAATTTTTTCTCTCCTTGATGAGTATTCTAGGTATAATCAGATTCTGGTGAAGGAAAGTGACCAATATAAGATAGCCTTTAATACTAAATGGGGTACATATGATTATAGGAAAATGTGTTTTGGGTTGTCTAATGCTAGATCTAATTTTCAATATGCAATGCATATGGCTTTTCAAGGATTAATCAATGACATTATATTGGTATATCTTGATGATGTGACAATTTTCTCCAAGGAAGCAAAAGATCATTTGAAGCACCTAAGGCATATTTTTGAGAGGTGTAGAGAGTTTGGGATCTCTCTAAACCCAAAGAAGTGTGTGTTTGTTGTCCATGAAGGCAAACTACTAGGACATATTGTTTCCAATAAAGGCTTGTCCATTGATCTGGAAAGGGTGAATTCCATCTTGGCATTGTCTTTGCCTAAACATAAGAAGGGTTTACAAAGCTTCTTTGGTAAGATAAATTTAATTAGGAGGTCTATTCCTAACTTTGATAATTTGGTCAAACCTCTAACATCTATGCTTAGGAAATATGAGATATTCACTTGGACAAGGAGGAAAGAAAGTTTTGAAGAGATCAAGCAGGCCATTGCCCAAGCTCCTACTCTTGCAAGTCAAAACTTATCCAAGGAATTAGATTTGTATACTTTTGGGAATGAAGAGGTGATTTATGCCATGCTTACTCGAGAAAATGATGAGAATTTGGAACAACCTATTACCTTTTTTAGCCAAGGTTTAGAAGGCTCTGAAACATGATACACATATGTTGAGGAACAAGTGCTTTTAGTTATAAGGAGTTTAAAGAAGTTCAGACATATGTTGTCTAACAAAAAGATTCAAATTTTTGTGCCTAATCCTAGTGTAAAAGACTTTATGTTGAACACAGATTTGAATGAAAAGAGGGTAGGATGGATCACAAGGGTGATGGAATATGATGTGGAGATCAAAACTACCAAGTTAGTGAAAGGAAAAGGACTATGTGAGCATCTCACTTTAGAATTGAAAGAGAAAAAAATAATATATTTTGGTACTTCATGATGACTTTGTATAAATTGCACCTTTATCTATGAGAAGTTGGACACAAGACATGATCCATTTCCTTTAAACTAATGAGTGTCCATAAGGTCTTGATAGGGCCAAGAGAAGGTACTTTAGGTTGTAATCCATTCCTTATGTACTTTTGGATGGAGTGATATCTAGAAAGGAATTTTAAAATTTGATTTTGAGGTGTTTTGATTTAGATCAGATTGACAAAGTATTATTTGAATTCCATGATGGACTAGCTGGTGGTCACTTTACTCCAAGAACCACAACTACTAAGATTATGAGGGCTGGTTACTTTTGGCCTAGCTTGTTTAAGTAAACTCACACTTGGGTAAGGGAATGCCAAAAATGTGATCTTTTTGATGGCAAAAAGAAGCTAGCTGCCTTGCCTCTTCATCCAATCCAAGTTGAGAAACCCTTCATGTAATGGGGTTTGGATTTCACAGGCCTAATCAATCCACCTTCTAGTGCTGGTCATAAGTGGGTGTTGACAACCATTGATTATTGTATGATATGGGTGGAGGTTATAGCTCTTAAGGAGGTAAATGAAAACTTAGTCCTAGACTTCTATGAAGGTATAGTAACAAGATTTGGATCCCATTCAACAATAATATCAGATAATACATTAGCTTTTCTAGGAGCAAGGACAAGTGAATGGGTGTTAAAGCATGGTATCTATCTCAACACTTCCTCCAACTACTATCCCTAAGGGAATGGACTAGCTGAGTCCACAAAAAAGAACTTTATCAAGATTATTAAGAGGATAACAAAGGAAAATCAAAGAACTTGGCATACCAAGCTAAAGATAGCCCTTTGGGCTGATATGATTAAAATAAAAAGAGCAATTGAAAACTCACCCTATACACTTATCTATGGAAGGGAAGCTAGATTTCCTATCTCACTTGAATTTCTAGCTTTGGATTTTACCTATCAACTATAATTGATGGAGAACAACAACATGGATGTCAGGCTATGTGAGTTGATGGAGTTTGAAGGAATAAGAGATCAAGATATGCACACCATGACTACTCACCAACATCAAACAAAGAAATATTTTCATAAGAAATCCATGCTAAGGAACTTTAAGGAAGGAGATATAATTTTAAAATGGGATGAAGAAAGGGCCAAGCCAAGAAGACACACAAAGTTTGATGTTTTGTGGAGTGGCCCATATGTGATCACACAATGAAAACATCATAATGCCTTTTAATTCTCAAAGTTATATGGAAAGAAGCTTCATATCCCAGTCAATGGGATATATATATATATATATATATATATATATATATAAAACATTGCTACTAAGGTTCTCCTCTTCCCTTATACATAGTTCTTGCTTTCCTTGTGTTCCCTAAGTGCTTATGTGCATGTGCAAGTTATTTTACTTTGTTTTTTGTTTTTGTCTTATTCTTATTGTGTCTTGTGTCTCATGGTGTGAGTTTTCCTTCTAGTTTGATGTATTGTTCAAGGTCATTTTATGTGTCCTTAGATGACTCCATGCCCAATGGACTATTTAGGCTATCGGTCTAGTCAGTATAACATGCATACCAACCCTATGAGTCACCATTTTATTGACCAATTTTTGACCTTGTAAGTCAAAATTAGGAACCTCTTTATGAAAATTTTGCCTTTAGATCTTTTAGGGATCAATATCATGTCATGGAATGATCTTAGGTTAATTAAACATAATATGAATGCTATTAGCTTTGATAAATGTATTATCTAGGTCCTTTTACTTTTTTTGAATCATGCTAACAGGTCTGAGCAGAGTTTAAAGAACATTTTCAAAGTGATAGATATTGCATGTGCAACAGTTGTAGAGGAATTTAATCATGTGGGTTTGTTCATCCTAGTTCAAAGTTCATGTGTACTAAGTTTGAGGACCTTCACTGAAGCATAATAAAAGTTGTTCATGTTCAAATACTTGCTTCAAAAAAAAATTTGGACTTAGTCATTTGAGCTTGACCATTCACTTTTGATTATCTTGGTTTTCAACTTCAGGTTTCCATAGTCACAAGACTTCATGTTTTCCTAGTATGTATATTTCATTTAGAGGAGGTCTTCCACTCAAAATCCTCAACAAAAAGTGCAAGGTTTTTTCTTTCAACAAGAATTATTTTGGGTTTTTTCTATTCAAGTATCAAAAATTGTTTCAAACATTTTATTTGAAATAATTTCCCTGAAGGACCTTTTTGAGCTAAGGGGCCATTTCAAAAAGCTGAATGGGTCATTTTAATTTTTTTGAAAGGCAATTAACATTTTTCCCAAAAGGTATTTTCTTAGAGAAATGACCCAACTCAAACTTTCTTGAAGGGTATTTATCCTAAACCACTTTCTTCGAAGGGCATTTTACAAATATTTGAAGGGTACTTTCCTTTTGGAGAATGGTCATTTTCAATTTCTCTAGAGGGTACTTTTCTTGAAGAAATGGTCCTTTGAAAACTTTCCAAAAGGTACCTATCTACAACGAAGTGGACCAATCATAAAAGCTGAAGGGCATTTTCAAGAGTTCTAGAGGGTATTTTCCTTTTGAGAAAGGCATAAAGAAAAAAGCCAAAGAGATCATTGACAAAAATCCAAAGGGAATATCTGAGAGCCAAAGGTAGTTTTCTATCTAAAAAGACCTAAGGCATAACTCATTTGGATTTTTGTCTGAAGGAATTACTCAAGTCAAAAGTATCAAAGACCTTATCTGCAAAAATATTATCCACAAAAATTGTTAAAAGCAAAAAATCTGAATGAATTCTCTTGGGAGAAAATGCTGAAAAAAATGGCCAGAAGGTTGATAAGTGTGGGAAAAAAGGCTTGTAGGAAATAAAGTTCAAAATAAATTAGGTCCATGGGAAAAAGTGTTCAAGGAAAATATCTCGAATGAATGAGAAGGGTGATGGCCCACAAACATCAATTTCAAACTATGGAAAATAGTTGTTGGTGTAAAAAGGCTTGGTGGGAACCTAAGGGCAAATGTGGAAGTAAAAAATGGTAGGATCTTGAGCATCTGGTGTAGATAAAATAAGCAAAGAATAGACAGGTTGATGGTTTGGGTCATTTCTAGTAGTTAAGCAAAACAAAGAGCTTCCATGAAATCGACAAACACAGGTGTCCAAAGGATGGCTAACAATTAGGAGGAACATTTGCTAACTATTGTAATGAGTTCTATTTCCCTTGAATAGTGATATGTGTCGACTCCTATTTTTTGTTTCAAATGTTCATGGATGGTCTTTGATGGAGGTAGTTTCTTGTGCCAATTTTGAAGGTTTTATGCCACTTTTCACCATTCTTATGACTTGTTTTGGACAAGTAGACCTATTGACATGGCATGAATCACCTCACCCATATTTCACATGAAATTGTAACTGATATTCTTAAGGTGACACATGTCTGAGTGACCTTTGGAAATCCTTTACTTGATTTCTGTCTCAAATCTATATATATGCATTCTTTCAGCTCTTTTTAGGAGCCTCCACTAGTTATTGGGAAAACTCTAGCCAAATTTGTACTTAAATAACTCTTGAAGAAATATACGAGTGTTTTTGCCACTCATAAGCTAAAATATTGAGTAATGACTTGAATCTTTTTAGTTTAGTCTAGTGAAGGATTGTCTTTTCTAGCTTGTACTCTTGATGGTCTACCAACTTGCAGAAAGGAGATTGTTGCAGGACCTTGCTATTATTTTTTTCTAAGTATAGGGATATCATAGAAGTGGTCTATGATTGTATCCCTCTTTTGAATCATTCATTCCCTTCCTAATAATCATATACCTTCTTGAATCTAGCATATGAAACATTGATGTAGCAATGAATCCTAAGTTGTGAGTCTTATGTGAGAAACACCTTGTTTGTCTTTAAGTAGTGTTTTTAGTCAATTGAGAGGATATTATACATTGGTGCATCAGCCTTTCATTATTTTAGTTATTTCTCTTAATCCCTTTTCATATCTAAATTATTAAGTAGAGAGAGATATTTAAAAGGGGAATTGTCCCCTTATCTAGAGATTCATTTCTCAATATTATCACCCATAGCAAGATAAATGTCTCCATGGTGTTGCTTGGATGAGGAGATTTAGGCATCTCCTCAACGGTGAAAATCCAAGTGACAACACTAATAACTAAAATTACTAGTTTTAATTCAATTAAAAAACATTGCACATGTTATTACATTATTACATCTATCTAGGCATACACCTGTTAATCTAAAAATATCTAAAATCAAACCATGCTATATCTTGAGATATCTTGTTGATTGTCACTGCTATATTATGTGTATTTCTAGCTTAACACACTTGTAGGGCTTCTTCTTCTAAGGGCCATCATTACAGGGTACCTATTCTATACTTAGAAGAGGGGAAATAAATAGGGGTTTTGTTATAGAGATCAGATCTCATATTGATCAAAAAATCTAGTTTTAGAATCACTAGAGCAACAACCAGTCATCAAACCACTTAGAATAAACTAGGTCGATAGTCAAGATTTTAGAATAATGATCAATTTTAGCCTAGGATAATAACACTGAGGTTGGACTATAATGATGGACACTAGGGTGCCCATTTTTGTGCTCATATCCAAATAGTATAAAAACTAAGTTTTCCAAAAGTAGGTAAAAAGGTAAGTTTAACTATAGTTTTGCACAATTTGACCAGTTTAGATCAGTAGTTTTTAGTAAAATTTTCTCAAAGAATCCATATATAGGGGGTATCATGCGTGACATGATTTTTTCTCACTTATATTTTTATATGTGGTAATTTTTATAACTTCCAGATTAGAACCCATGTTTTAGACACTAGTGATTGGGGGTAGATAGCATAACACTTTTACTTCTTTTATTTTAGTTTTCAACATTACCTAGGCTTTCTCAATAGTTTCATGCCTTATTCCATCTATATGTGGTTGGAATCATTTTAGAGTTGATTTCATACAAGCCTAACTTCTACATTTCTTGAGTACCTGAGTGGCTTCCACATAATACAAATTTTCAATTTTAGAGTAGCATTCATACAAGCCTAATCTCCATGTTTTCTCAAGTTGACCAATATTGGCCTAGTTTCCAACACACATTCAACTATCCATTCCAAATTGACATATTTATAGGACATTCAAGGGATTTATAAGCCATTTCATATGGCATACACATTCATATATATCAGTATCAATTCTTAGATTCACTTCATAGGGCAATGATGGAGCCAAAGGGCCAAACTTTGTATTCTTGAGCCACCTATTTAGAGGGATTAGACACATAGTCCAAACACCGATTAACACATGCATGATCATCTAGCTTCACTCAGTAGGTAATGATGGAGATAAAGGGTTAGCCTTTCCATTCTTGAGCCACTATCTGGGGAAATGAACACTTAACTTCATTTATGATATAAATTATGGTACAACATCATCCATCATTACTTAGCCTTACTCATTATGACAACAAGTTTTGTATTGGTTCCTGTACCTGGTGAAGTTTATTCATTCCTTTCTCTTCCTTTTTAACCCATCTTTGTACATTCTTATTTTATATTGCATATAATAAGAACTTATCTACTCTTTATTTTCCTTTCATAGATTCACACTTACACAATGTGCTCTTGATGCACTATCTAACATTTTCAGCATCATAAGCTTCATGGGCTTCACCTTTGTAGATAAGTTTAGGTATGCTTTTTATTTTCCTTTATTCTAGTATTTCTCTTTCCTACATCACTAGAATGAAGGGGGGGGGATAAATATAGTCATATAAAATGCAAAAAATGATAACTTGAGCATGGATAAAGACACCCAACCCTTAGGTCCCTCTTTCTTACTCTCTAAACCCTCTCAAGCTTGTTTTCAATGATTCCTAATCATCTGTGGCCTTCCAGACTTGACCCCAACTGAGCCAGAACCCTCTCTTCATGACTAATCCATCACCCCAAGTCTCCTCTGCTCAATACAATAACACCAAAGTTGGATTATAGCATTGGACCCTAGGGTGTCCCCTTTTCAATGCTCCTATCCAATCACAATTTGAGCCTAGATTACCATTTTTCCCTAATTCCTCTTATTCATTATGCCAACCTAGTCTAGTTTCATCTAACCCATGACCAATAGATCCATATATAAGCCTATTTAAAGATCATTTGGAAAGGGTAGAAAAATATCATTAAAGCAAGCAAGAATACAAACAATACCACTCAAGCAATATTTCCTATTCTCTACATATAGCCAATCTAAACACTTTCAAGCCAATTCAAGACCTTACACTAGTCCCTAGTCATCTCAAGCTTACCTAATTTTAGCATTTATTTCATTTCAATTAACTATTGCACAAATCACTCTTAAAGGGAGAACTACATATGGCTTGATCCCTCCTTAGAGTATTGGTATGTAGGTAGCATGCCTACACATGGGGTGTAAAACACATCCAGTGCATCTTACACACACTAACTCCTTTTCCCCATTTTCCAAAGTTTCTTTCAATTGCATAAAAGATATAAATATATGAAGAATTAACTCTATAAGGATCTCTATTGACAGAAAGGATCTAAAAATTGGTACACATTCTCACACTAAGCAGGTGAACAAAAGCTAGAAAACTTAAATCCTCAAGATAATAGTGTCAAAAAGGGACTGTAACACTAGAGCCTAGGGTGTCTAGTTCCATTCCTCTTATCCAATCAAAAAATGAAGTCTAGGATCCTATTTGTGATAGTGTCCTAGTCATGCACACAAATTTCTAGACCCTATCTTAGTTGGAATATTCTAGAATAAGCTAAGTTTGATTTTCTCTCTCTCATTACTATTTTTAGAAAATGTCTATTGACAATTTAATTTCACATATCAATAGATTTAATTAGGAATATTATTTACTTATTTCTCCTAATCAGACCTGTTTATTAAATAAGAATAAAACTCCATTATTCCCAAAAATAATAAATCACTTTGAATCATTCTAGTAGCTCTCCTCTAAAAATTTCATACAGTAACAATTCTCTTATGTATTATTTGATATACACTTATGAAGAAATTTTTACTGATATATGTCGATGGAATGTGGAATTGTATAGATAGAATATAGGATTTACTAGTTCTTGCGCACATGGGCATGTACTTTACCCTCTATATATGTAGTTGGGACCACGACGATGGTAGATAAAACATAAAATATAGATCCAATCCACCATCTTTTACGACTTAAATGCATTTATCCATAGTTTCTAAAGAGATATTTATATGCACAATGAAATAATTAATAACTTCTATGTACAATATGGCATAATTTAGAAATTGGGATCATTTTTCATTACTCTATTGAGTAGAGACTTCAAAGAAGGAAAAATATGAGAGTTCCAATGACATGTACAATTATATCCTCTTAAGAAATTTATTATATACTTCATCTCTTATCTCTTCATGCCACTTATTACTACTTGGCCCTAATTAATATTTAGGAGATTTTTTATCATCTTAAACGGATTCATGTGTTGAATACCCAACCAAAAGCTCTGATACCACTTTGTTGGGAAATAACGAAAGCACACAATTGATTACCAAGCAACTTACATGTGGAATTAAACCAGAACCACAAGTAACTAGAATCCAAAAATAAAACAAAATATGAGAGACAATACACAATTGTATTAAAACTCTTCTAGAAGGAAATACAACAAAGAAGATTGCCACAGTTTTTCTTCCTTACACACCTCTAGGGCTCCCACACCTCTAGGGCATAAACAGTAAATCTTCCCTCAAAGCTCTCTCTCTTACGGTCCCAACACACAACTCAAACACAGAGTTGGTGTTCACCTCCAACCAGTCAGTATCTACTACTGCCAGTACACCAGTGCTCCATGCACTCCACAAGTACACAATCATACTTCAAGTAGATCTCCCCTAAACCTGTAACAACCTACAACTCAAACAATCTTACTTATGGAAGGAACTACCTTGCCTTCCTCTTTGCTCTCTTTTTGAGTACACACTGTACTCCAAGTAGATCCCACCTGATCCTACTCCTTATTGTGTTGCTATCCTCTCTAATCTTGCACACCTATAAATCAATTTGGTTCTGCACACCTACAAACCTAGATCATGCACACACATACACCTATAGATCAATGATCTTACTTACCATGTAGATCTCCTAACGTAGCCATGCACACCTGCTGACCAAGATCCTACACACCTAAAGAACCCTTCTGATTCTCTAAAACCAACACCCACACTTGGCACTGCTATGGAACTAGGAGGAAAACCCTTTCTCACCTCACACACAGAAGGAGCTAACTTTGCTCAACTCAAGCTAGCACACTTTACAATACAGCCTATGAGTCTCTTAAATAGATCTCATGCAAACAATAATTAGACATCCAATTACAATAATTAGATCTGTAGCTTCCAGTCTAAATTTGGATCTTGACATGCAAACACTTGGTTCATTAACTAATTGCCCATAAAATTTGTAGTTTTGAACTGCACAAGCGACTGACATTGGTCCCTATCTGCTTGGAGGTGATCGATGCCAATCGATCCCTGACCAACATCAGTTGCTCTTCCTATCTAATCCTACTGATGTCAGTTGGCCTGACCAATGCCAGTGTCTGTGACACTCAACAACCTCTCTGTAACCTCCTCCTCTATTTGCATCAGTGAAGCTTTTAGCTCCACAACCTAACAATCTCCCACTTGGAGATAAATAGCTGCACTGTACCTGTACCTATACCCTATCTAATCTATTTCTTGGCTTGTATCCCTCTTCAAGATGAATCCTAAAAACCAACTGCCACACAACCTATGGTGCACCTCCTGTCATCCAAGTAACCTACTGCATCCACATCTACAAACACATGTAGAAAATAACTTGACCCTACATAGCATGTCGACCTGCTACTGGTCCCTCTCAAATACCTGAGAATCCACTGAACTGCCCTCCAGTGCTTCTTTCCTGGATCGGCTCCAAACTTTCTGACAACACCCACTGCTTGGGCAAACTCAAGTCTGTACCAGGCCTCATGTGATTTTAGACACTGTACTATCTAGCCCTTAGTGTGCTCTAGTTATACATCATGAACCTCACCAACACCTAATTCACATCAGCTCCCACTGGAGACACAATCAACCTGTGATCTTCCATGTCTCCCATGCCAAAGAATTTTGCTGCTCCAAATTCCTCATGACATGCCATTGAACTAACCTTACCCTTAGCTTAGCAAAACCCTGTATGTACAAACCTTTAGCATGCATACCATCCACATACAGTAACAGAATAATGTTGCAACTCATCATCCACATGGTAAGACATACACAATGGTTACACTAACACTGACTAAAGCCCTGCTTTGTCATCCCCCTGTCAAACCCTGTACCACTGTCCTAAAGCTTCCTCAAGACCATATGACCTGGTCTTCTATCTCATGTGTCCGTTCTCTCTATTCTTTAACTAAGGTATCCATTCATCTCTGTGCTTTCATAGCTGCTGGCAACCCTACCAAATCTCTCGTTTGGTTCTGCATCATATTCCTGCCATGCTCCCACTATTTCCTGGATCCTTCTTGCTCTACAGTCAGCAACAAGTATAAAGAAGAGGAACAAAGAATTTGAGGCTTACTTACCACTTTCAGTCCTCCATATGGGCATTTGAGACTCCTTGACAACTTGTTGTCTACCCAAAATCCATTACAGTGATTGACCTTAGTCACCACACAGTCTGCATCTGACCAACGTCAGTTTCATGCACTTGTCTTGACTAATGACCCTGCCGACATTAGTGTCTCCTATTATTGATGTTGGTCCTCTTGACTGACATCGATCTTACCTATTACCGATGTTGATCCTCCTGACCGACGTCGGTCTTACCCTACCTAACATCACCGGCTCTGGTCTACACATGACCGACATCGGCACCTGTTTGTTTGACGCTGGTTCCCCTTGACTGACATCAGTACCTGTGTTCACCTGTGAGTGATGACTTTTTACCCGTGAGATCCTTTGAATCAAAACCCATGTCCAAACTGCCCTGCTCAGAAGTATCCATCCCCATCCACTGGTCTCTGTCTGTCATCTCCTTCAAGAACAGCAAGGCTTTCCAGTTCTTAAGTCTATCAAACACATTTATCTTCCACTTAAGAACATGCATCTCCTTCTTACTCATGTGACCAAGCCTACAAAGCCACGTCTCTGCAATAGAAGAAGAATCAGCAATATAAGTAGATAGATAAAGGATACCTACTTTCTTACCACCCGCTAATTCAAGTGCATCCACTATGAGAGTTCTTGTGCATCTCTCATCACCCAACTTTCCTGAAGCAATTAGCTGCATCTCCAAGACTGGGACCTGCATGACCTTCTTCAACACCCATGTGTTGGCCGCTTGCAATTTTAGCAACACTTCCCCTTTGCCAACAATCTAACAAGGCTCACCAACCCCTTTACTTGGGGCTGCATGGAAAGAGGCAACAGAATTTATTATTCAAGATTCAACTTTATCCAGAGCATCCTGTGCAACAACACCTACAACATTTGCTTCTTCATGCTAATCTGCTACCAACCAATAATCTCTTTTTACCTGCTCTTTCTTTCCATAGGACCGTAATTGACCATTCGTGCTTTTCAATTCTTCCATTCTTAGTGTACTTTCTTCTACCATTGCTCTACTCCCACTCAATCAGAAACCCCTGAGACTGACCTGTAACCAAACACAAAACTTGATCCCTACAACCTTAGCTCTGATACCACTTGTTAGATACCCAACCAAAAGCTCTGATACCACTTTGTTGGGAAATAATGGAAGCACACAATTGATTACCAAGCAACTTACATGCGGAATTAAACCAGAACCACAAGTAACTAGAATTCAAAAATAACACAAAATATGAGAGACAATACACAATTGTATTAAAACTCTTTCAGAAGGAAATACAACAAAGAAGATTTCCACAGTTCTTCTTCCTTACACACCTCTAGGGCTCCCACACCTCTAGGGCATAAACAGTAAATCTTCCCTCAAAGCTCTCTCTCTTACGGTCCCAACACACAACTCAAACACAGAGTTGGTGTTCACCTCTAACCAGTCAGTATCCACTACTGCCAGTACACCAGTGCTCCACACACTCCACAAGTGCTCCACGCACTCCACAAGTACATAATCATACTTCAAGTAGATCTCCCCTAAACCTGCAACAATCTACAACTCAAACGATCTTACTTATGGAAGGAACTACCTTGCCTTCCTCTTTGCTCTCTTTTTGAGTACGCACTATACTCCAAGTAGATCCCACCTGATCCTACTCCCTATTGTGTTGCTATCCTCTCTGATCTTGCACACCTGCAAATCAATCTGGTTTTGCACACCTACAAACCTGGATCATGCACACACATACACATGTAGATCAATGATCTTACTTACCATGTAGATCTCCTAACGTAGCCATACACACCTACTGACCAAGATCCTACACACTTGAAGAACCCTTCTGATTCTCCAAAACTAGCACCCACACTTGGCACTGCTGTGGAACTAGGAGGAACACCCTTGCTCACCTCACACACAGAAGGAGCTAACTTTGCTCAACTCAAACTAACACAATTTACAATACAACCTATGAGTCTCTTAAATAGATCTCATGCAAACAATAATTAGACATCCAATTACAATAATTAGATCTATAGCTTTCAGTCTAAATTTGGCTCTTAACATGCAAACACTTGGTTCGTTAACTAACTGCCCGTAAAACTTGCGGTTCTAAACTACACAGGTGATCGACATCGGTCCTTGTCTGCCTGGAGGTGACCGACGCCGGCCTATCCTTGACCGACATCAGTTGCTCTTCTTGTCTAATCCTACCGACATCGGTTGGCTTGACTGACGCCAGTGTCTGTGACACTCAGCAACCTCTCTGCAACCTCCTCCTCTGTTTGCATCAGTGAAGCTTTTAGCTCCACAACCTAACATCATGGATGATGGAGAATATTCAAAAGGACTATTTAACTTGACACATCTACTCTATTAGGGAGGGATTTGACATGTTTCAAGCTCTTCACTTGGATATACCAACACATAAGCATTATTACCTACCTTATTTAAAAAAATAAATCCATAAACTAGTTAGTTTTGATCACACTTGTATGACATTTTCACACTATTACTTGTAAAATAATAGATTTTGAAATAATAAGGTTACATAGGTTGCCATAAAATAACACTCTAGGTACTACACTATTTAAATGTCTTGCAAGCCTAAAAACATCATTCTCTCATTAAGATTAAAAGCCCAAGTTCTAGCCAACATAGTCAACCATGGGAAATATTAGTGCCTACTCCAAAGGGTACATATCAACTAATGTTGTTTATCAAATTTTTTTCAACAGTCTAAAATTACATTGTATGTAATCTTTTGTTTCTAATTTGTACAATGAAAACCATATGAGACAATACAATCAAATTTCTAATTTTTATTTTTGCATAAAGAATAGTATAAAATCTATCATATGTTATGCAATAACAATTTCATTTTTTTGGACAATTTTAGGATGGAAAAAACCAATGATGAAAAGGATAACACGTTTATACATATACCAACTGCTCTAACTCAGTCAAAGATTAATGGAACAAATTTTGTACATTCACATGTTTTTTCCTTTGTACATTTACATGTTTTTTTCTAGTCATATACATGGCCTCTTTAGCACTTACAATTTTTAAGTTTACGACAATTATACATACACCACCTTATTCTCAAACATTTCAAACAAATTTGCCTTGTGGTAATCAATATGCTATTATAAACAATCAAATGTCAATATAGATATTTCCCCAATGTATTTTCCTATACTTATATTTGGTTTGACATGAAATATATGTTATTATAAATAAACAAATGCTAATATGGTTATTAACCCAACATATTTCTATATTTCTACTTCATTTAGACGCATGACATACAAATTAAAGTAAATACATGCTATGGTAGGTACTCAAGCCGTAACCTAGCTCTTGTTTAGTCTATTATTTGAATTGAATGTTGTTTTGGTTATGAAAGTGACAAGATGTGTGTGTGTGTGTGTGTGTGTGTGTGTGTGTGTGTGTGTGTGTGTGTGTGTGTACATATACATACACACACACACATACATATATATATATATATATATATATATATATATATATATATATACATATATACATACACACACACATATATATACATATATGTGTGTATATATGTACATACATATATGTATATATATACATACATATATGTATATATATACATATATATATACATATACATATATATATATATATAAATATATATATATATATATATATATATATATATATATATATATATATATATATATATATATATATATATATATATATATATACATATATATATATATATATACATATATATATATATATACATATATATATTTATATATATACATATATATATATACATACATACATACATATATATATACATACATACATACATACACACACACACACACACACACACACACACACACACACACACACACACACACACACACACACACACACACACACACACACACACACACACACACACACACACACACACACACATACATACACATACACACCTTAGAGGATGCAATCTAATTTTTTGTATTTTATTTTAAATAAATGGTAGGTGTGTAATATAATTAGATCTTTCAAATATAATATTATAAATGTCATGGTTAAGAAATAATGTGTCATCTTTTAAGTTGTGTTTTTAAAATCATATATCATTTAGAAAATATTTAAATATATATTTATTATCTATATTTAATATATGTATATTTTATTATTTTAAAAAATAGTTAAATTATTAAAATCTTGGGTTCAAGGTTAAAATTTAATGGGCACTTTTGTTTTTAATTTTTTTTTTCTATAATTATTTTGAAATAATATTAAATATATTTAATTTTATATTAAAATGAAATACAAATATTTTTTGGGATAGATATCAAGGTTGTTTGGACCCCTACCCATAAAAACATGAATGGAAACAAAATTACCATGGTCTGATAGGTTGGTAGCATACATGGATAACATATGATCAAAAAGAGAAATAAATCAGATCATAAAAGTATCTAGGAGGACAAAAAAACATAGAGCACAAAGATGACATAACATATTTTATATTATAAGCCAACCCATGTTTGATTATATCATATAGATATCATACTAACATCAACTAGAGAAAAACCTAGCCAAATGACCACCAATTGTGTTGTGACAAACATTTCATCAAAAATAAACTAGCCCAAAACAAACACTAAATTTAGGAAGAGATTACGATCCATTCATGAACGACCCTCCCCTACTCCTTTACACCCACACTATAGATTTATTATCCACCACACCCAACCAACGGCCCAAACTAAAGTAAACCATACTCCTTTAACTTCACCCCTTTCAAATAATAGATGCCAAGAGGCCCTAGCTAAGAGAACCCACCATATAGAGTGTGGGTCTCGATGGGCTCTAGAAGATCCTATAAGGCCCCAATCACTACCGTGGGGGATGCCTACATAACACAATATGGGACCTAAAATTTACCACTATACATACCACAAGCTAGGAATTTAATAACAAAAATATGAGTTGGAGACCTATGAGCCACCACCTAGTCCACCAACTTAGGGATGGGAGTCAACACCTTCTCTAGTGGGGGCCTTTAAACATCAACTAAAATTCCTCCACATAATTCAACAAAGACACTAATTTCACCTCCAAAGCCCTAAACATGGAGATAGGAATGAATGCCCACTCCATCCTTACTTGAGAATGAAATATGTTTAATGGGACTATTATCAACTTGTTCCAATGCCTCAACTAGACCCGCCCAATACTTGGGAAAAATGAAAAAATCCACCAACTCCATAACTTGAGACATATTTGCCACTAGAATGAGAAAATTACTAATAAATAAATATGTGATGTCAAATTTTACCTTAATTCTATGATTGTCACTGAGGAAAGCTTCCCCCAAAACCTCATACATAGCCTTCAACACCTCCTCTATTAGAATCTAGATCACCTTCTTAAGATGTCTTAAAGACATTGGGCCACCAAAGCTCATCTCCCTAACCTTACCCTTCCTAAATGGGGCTGATAATACCAAGGATTTGATCACTTCTTGATCCATCCCAATCAAATAGAATCCACTAGAGCACAACAAGCGGAGGTAGAGAAGCAAGAGTTCCTAGATAAATGAAAAGGGAATAAAACATCACTACTAATAACACATTTAATCAATTTATTATGGTAAATAGGTGACATGTATCAGACCTAGACATCTATACCCTAAAATCATTAATCCATCCCTTTAAACTTGAGAGAGTGATCCAACACAAGTAAGAGTCATAAAGATCAAGGGCTATAATTAATTAATGTGACCCCTTTTGTGTCTTCCTAAGCATCATGAAAATTGTCCACCCAACAATCCTCTTATGATCAATACCCATGTTGGATAAAAAATTTGGCCATGAAGTTAGCTTCTTGAAAATAGTGAGATTAAACCCATGAATTAAAGGAGCTCAAATGTGGCCAAGTAGATTCTAGGATGTTATTAAGATTTCAAGACTTGGTGCCCTTATTCTACAAATCAAAAATCATAATCTATGAATCCACTTTAGTTTTTAGGAGTTTGATCCTAGAAGAAACTATCAATTCAAAACCAGACACCAAAGCCTACACCTTAGCCTCATTATTCATCCCATATATTATTTTAATAGAGGTAGCTCAAATGAGAGATCCACTACAATCTTTTATCATGTAACCAACACCCAAATCTCTTAGGTTACCTTGAGAGGTCTCATAAAAATTTAATTTAAACCACCCAGGCTTTGAGGGTAACCATATTATCACATCCCTATTTTTATTTCTTAAATCCATAACTAATTAATAGGAGGTATGTTTAGGAGTTTCCATCTCCCACACATCCTCATATCCCAACTAGATAGGCTGCCATTCATATGCTTTATTTATGAAGATATTGTCTCAAAAATCAAAACCCTCACATCTTTCAACATCATAAATAAATTCCTTTCTTTTCATTCAAAGAAGCGTTGATTTTTTACTTCCATATAGACTAAATAATAATGGCTAGGCTTTCCCACCAAAGACCATACAAAGAACGTTTGAGGTCGCCAAGAGGCCATGTGAAAAAAATAAATTTTAGAAATGGAGGCCATGCCCATAACCAATCATTTTATGTAAATCCAGTACTAACATTACATATCAAAGGGACATTTTAGTAGTAGTTGTTTAGCTATTTCCTCCTCTTTACATATTCAGCATCTTGATGGTCTAACAAACCTATATTTTCTCAATCTATCTTGCGTAAGGATTTTGTTGTGAATTGATAACCATGAAAAGGCACCAAATTTATACAAGCCTTCCTTATTCCAATAGAGAGGACATACCCACTCGATAATAAGATCAATATATTCATCCATCTGATATCTTAGACTAATGGAATAAATCCCTGATTTGGCTCTTACCCAATACAACACATCATATTTAGAGTTTAAAAACACATTTATTCTCAACAAACAACCATAAATAAGTATACCTTGATATTTAGGAATGATAAGGTTATCCAATTTTTTCCACTACCAACTAGAGAACCTAAAAATCTTCATAGGTTCTAAATAATCCACCACTTTATTCCCCTAAAGAGCAGTTAGATAAACCTAGGTTTCTTCCACCTGTAAGGACTCAACTAGGGGCTTGTGCTCATTCCAAGAATACAACCAAAAATCAACTAGATGTGTTAGAATAAAAATGATTGTGAGGAGGGGGAGTGAATCAATCTTCAAAAATTTAAATAATCTTTCTTAAGCAATCATAGAATATTTAGACAAGCATGTACATCTTAACAAGTATAAGCATCAATCCATAATAGTATGAAACACATGAATACACTATATATTTGGGAAACCCTCAAGGGGAATAAAAACCACTAAAACATAGCTTTGGACAACTTTTCCTATAAGACCATGAATCAAATTTAGTTGAGCACCAACCCAAAAAGGGGTACCAACCCCTAAATTTATCAAACACCAACTTGATTTTAGCAAGCACCAAATTGATAGGGGATATATCCCCATTGATGATAAAACACCCACTAAATAAACACTCTTAAAATATCCATATTTCTCTTGTTTCTCTCTCATAATTTATGATGGTCTTCTTTTGCTCTATCACACTCAAATCTGCGTCTTACACAAGCAAAAATTATCCTTTACATTCTTCACTCAATTTATCCTTATATGGCTTGATTAGATCATAAAAGCACTTATGGAACTTTGTATAAGTATATGACTGATTCATATTATTTATTTGATATGTTTAACCACCTGTGTAATCTCACATAATCCTTTTCTTCTTGGCTTCACATCTACTTACTCTACACACTCTATTAGGCCTAAAAATGCCTAATATATATACAAGACTTTTCTTGTTCATATCCTTCTTAGTCATCCAAGCAATATTATACTCTTAGGTAGACCATGGAATGGATATTAGAAACATATATACATGGATAATTTTTTTCTTTAATTCCCTTTAGGTCTGACCTTTCTCAAATAGGTCTTATCTTTGCTTTAGGTCTCATGGAGACCTAATCCCATTAGGCCTAATTAGCGCACATTACCCTTTGATTTTATAAGATAAACTTAAAACATTTAACATGGTAGATATACATCATATAACATACCAAAATGCCTCTTATAATTTCATCTAGGCTCCAAAACATCTTTTAGCTCAAACCAATAATTGGAACACATCATTAGAATAGTTTATATTAGTCCTATGTATACCTAGAAAGTTTGTCTAAAAATAATTAAATCAAAAACAAAAGTTTTAAAAATAATAATGGAAAAAATCACATAAATATATTATTTTTTACCTTAGGGCCATCACCATGTGAATTAGACCTCGCAACTCAAGGCAAAAGTGTTCAACCCCTTCTCTACAAATAGCTTACTTAAAACTGCCAATTGGTCTCAAAACATAGTCATAGAACTTTGAGATTTTGAAACCTATAGGAATGATATTAAGGTATTATAATTCATGATTATGATATTAAATAAGCCTTATATAACTTACATCAAAAATATCATAAGCACAAATGACAACTATTAGTCTTACAGACCAATCTGTTGACCTCCTTTCTCACAGACCTTAGTCAAACAAGCCATTTTGGATTCAATGTTCCAATATCTTATACTGACTTCCAAGCTTATAAAAAGCATAAATAGGGAATTTATGTCTTTAAAAATAATAATATATGAATTTTATGCTTCAAATAAGGTTAGAGGAATTCCAACTCATCACTCTCATTTGCTTACTCAGATTTGTCACTTTTACCTTCAAACACAATCATGGTGAGAATGACTTTAAAATATTGTGTAGAAACTTTAAGAGACTCCTTATGAATGTGTATGATATTATTATATCATTAGGTAACTCTTAGATATAAATATACCATGGTCAAGTGATAATATTGGTCTCCCAGACCAATCTCACAACCTTACACCTTTACTATCTCATTTGTACAAGACATGTCAACTTATGAGCAACATTTTCAACATTTTAATTAAGCTCCAAAACATATAACAAACATGAAAATTTATTATAGGTATTTAAACACAACCCAATGAATCTAGATCCATCCCTAATCTCATTCCCACTTTTGCTTATTTTTTCTCACTGTTTGCACCATTAAGCCTTTTAGTGATAGGTCAACTTACATGATCAATTTAACACAACTGAGGTCTAGAACCTACTTAAAAACAACCATGAACATAATATATAATTATCAATCTTTGACCTCCATCCATTTATTAACTTTGACTTGGTTAACCCTACCTGTTATAGCAAATTTATGAGAAATAAGGCTTTTCTTATAGGGTTCACTCACTCACATGACAAACAAATGCCACTTGGAGATACCTGGAAGATTCCAATACATGATCCAATCATCAAAATAGGTCATCCAATCCATTATAATCTATTTACATCAAGTTATTCCATATAAGGTCAAAGTTAGGGTTTTAGAGAGGTTTAAACCACCTTATAGTCTTAACAATCATTCATAAAGCTTAGGCCCTTAATCTAGAAACTAATGCTTGGAAATTTGGGATAGGATCCTTCCCCATTTACCATGAATGGATTAGGTTCTCATTTAGAGGTTACAAATTCCAATGAGTACATGAAATTTCTTTAAAGGTTGAAAATCCTTTATTCTGTGCACACATGAAACCTTAAAACCACATTTCATTCCTTTTCTTGCATACTTTGGCCTCAGACTTGGTCAACATACCTAAAAAAATATGATATAAATTTTCAAATCTAATTTATCCATGCTTACCTTTGAACTTGATCTTGATACCCCATTAGGCCACCATTTCTCTCTTTTCTCTCTAAGCTTTTGGTCTATAGGTCACATTAGGCCTTAAAATAGACCTTTTAGCTATTATCCAAGAACTCTCTACCTAATTCACATGATAAATCAACCTATCACATTATCTACCACTTATTTTCATCCTTAATAGGTATTGATAACACCCCATGACCCTTTAGTAGGTCAGACAAAGTCTGTAACTAGTTTATATGCATACTAGTCTTGTAGGGTCTACCCCTGTAGACTCACCTTGAAGCTCTCGTGAGTGTTTCAATGATTCATATACATGATTACACAAATTTAAACATCCTCTTATGCTTCCATGCATCCATCTAATTGAGACACCATGCACCTTTATGTATAATACTAGGCATCCTATGCACAAACCTCCTCAAGTCTACTGCTAAGTTTAAATACTTGACAACTAATTTTGAAACTATATTTATTCTACACTTGATCACATGCCTTTCATGATAATTAGACAATAACATACATATTTACATACTTATTCATTCTTGTCATGAACATGATATGACTATGCTTGTTATGACTAGGCTTCTCAAGAACCTCATACTCAAAGATTGATACATAAACATGCTTACCTTATATTGAACCTTGATATCAACCTCAAAATAATTATCAAGTTTCCTTAAAATTATCTCTCAATAGAGAGTAATATGTTTCTTTCAAAATCTCTTTTGTCACATGGCTCCTTGTCACATACCACTTCACCATGCATATTTACTAGATGCACCTTGACATCAATGTCATCCACCTTGATCTTGACATCAGTGACAACCATCTTGACCTTGACATCAGTGAAAACACTTTTGAACAAGATGACCATTATTCATAGTGTAGAAAACATGATCTATGATTAAATGCTCACATTTTAGAAGGAAATTCCACACATGAGATCCTTTAGGTGGATTAGCAATAGTTACAATGCTCTAAGGATCCTCCGATCTAAAGTATTTAGTATGACACAATTTGCACCAAATAACATCATGAGAAATAATCATTTTTTAAATTAATTTCACCCTCAGAGCTAGATTGTACATTTGAAGATATTTAATCCATGTCCTTCCCATCTTTTGATTCTTACACACTCCTTCCCACTTAAGAGGAGGAATATTATTTTTATCACTAGTTACCTACCAAAGAAAATCTTTCATGATTCTATTTATTTTTTTAACCACTTAGCTGGGTAGCTTCAAGATAGAAAAATGATAATTAGGGAAAACACTAAAAATTGATTTGATCAAAGTAAGGTGGCTAACTAGTTGTTGTACCAACATACCCCATATTTAGTTTTCATGTGGGGGACCTTTTTCTTTTTATTAGGCATATGGTTTACAGCTGTATGGATCTAAAATATTGAATTTATACTTCATTGATTTTACCACGTATACATAGTAAATATTTACTATAAATCCTTGGTCTGAATAACACATCTAAAATTAGATTAATATACTAACCTTTTTAGGTTTTTTTTTTTTTTTTTTTTTTTTTTTTTAAAATTTTGCCTTTAGTAGTGTGACCAATTTTTTCATTATTTCAGTGTCAAATGACTAATTGCTCATAAAATTCCCCTTTTACCTTAGTCAATTTCATATAAATGGAAAAAAATTTAACTTTGAATTCAATGAAAATGGATTTCTTGTTGTTAATTTTCTACCCCTTTCTTGATTTTATTTTAAAAAATTAATCGTTTCTATTTTAAAAAGCATAGTTGTTTTCATTTGAATTTCCTGACTCTTTCTTTTTAAATTTTTAAGTTGCTAATTATGTGTCTTTGTATCATTTCCCATAGGTACCCACTTCTTGCCTAAAACCACATGGTATTTTTATACCACTCCATAAGACTTCAACAATGTAGTAGCCCTCTAGGTGAGTGGATTAACAAGATCATACCAAGTGGCATGATCCTAGCGTCCCACTATCTCGAAGATATTTGTACAATGCAATAACCCTCTAGGTAAGTGAATTAATGGGATTATAACTCATGGCATGATCTTGATGACTCATTATCCTAGATACGTTCATATAATTTAATAATCCCCAGAGTGAGTGAATTAATGGGATGTCACCACATGACAACTATATGCACCTAAATCTACTTGCCCTAAACATTTTATTAATCTTGATATTTATCCTAATTAAAAAATTAAATAATATCCCCCTTCATTCTTCTTCATCCATTAACCTTATCCCTTCCCCAAAACTCAATTAATTTACCTAATCCTCATTATCTACTAACTAATCCCACTTGTCCATTATTTGGAAATTTAAAATTCCCATGACCCACCCATCAACCTACTCCTTGGCTTTCCTACAAGCCTACCCCCTTGACTCTCTATAACCCCCTAATCACATGAATAATCCACCACTAATCATGATTAGACTTATAAAGAGACTCTAGAGGATTATACTTCTAGAACCTTCCCTCCTCTAGAATCATCACGGGAATTTTTTAATTCCTTAGATAACCCTCCACCATTGATTTCATACACCCAAATTTGAATAATGGCCATTGATATTTGTTCCATGGATTATTTAAACAAGACAATCCTCCATAGCCAAACTAATAGATAAATCCATAATAATTCCATGCCAATTTAATCAATCAATCCATGCTATCATTAATCAAGTCTTCAAGCCAACACCATACTATCCACAATCTAAGTCTATTGTAAGCAATCAAATCTCAATCTATAATCAGTTAGTTTATTTTTTTAAATCTTGATTGTGAATATTTAGATTTAGGTTATAATGTTGTGTTAAATGATTTATTTAATTTCATGTTATTGCAACTTAATCTAATGGTTCTCAATTTTAATGATAGACTGTAGATTTGGGCATTTTTGGTCAATTTGCATAATCAAAAATTTTATTACTCAAATTTATCATCTTACATTTGGAGATCATAGGTATTAGTTATCACTATTATGCTAAAATTTTCAATCTAAGCAACATTCTACAACAATGCACAATCTAGGCCAAAATCACTAAATGGTTCGATCTTGTCACGTAGAAGTGTTGATTTAGGCTAATGTATCCTTGAATGGGGAAATACATTTTATGTGATTATTATATTTTCTCAAAACATTTTGAGTCAAATTTCAACCATGCAAAATGACATTCTAGACCATTTAATTCTTCTAATTCAGTAGCACACATTATGTGCATTTGTTATTTCGTGTCCATAATGCCCTAATTGGGGTATTGTTCTGTATGCAACTAACACTTTCTTATAATTATACTCCAATCAAATTAGGACTTAGTAAAATGACATTTTTGACTAGGTTGATTAAGCATGTAACAAATTTCCAAATAATTGAAGAAAAATTAAGAAAAGCCACTTAATCAAATTAAACCAAATCAAGAGCCTAAGTGAAAATTTCATGGAAGTTATTGAAAAACTATTAATTAGAAATTGATTCCTCAAATCTACATCGTCCCATGACATCATTAATGGGGTGCATCCATAAACCACTAATGGAATAAATATCAGGATTGAGCCTTCCTATGCCTCATTAATGCCCCATTCTTCCAAATATTTATGGCTTGTCCCTCTAAAATTAAATCAATTCAGGGCCACACATCTTGATCTCAATATAGATGGTCATAGTTTATTCTGAACATTTTTAGAAAGATATAAATATAGGGTGTTACCATTGATCAAACAAGCTATTTTTGTGTAATGTTATTATGCATAATTATCTTCAAAAACTTTATTCATGCAAACTTATTATGTAGAGATTGTTAAAAAAAAGCTTCACCTATTTACAAAAAATGATCAAACTCACGAGCCTAAGACATTGGTGCACTAGGAAATGATGGAGGAGCTTGCCACTCATCATTGACATAGACTTGGACCACCAAATCTAGGGAAAAACATGATGTTTGGTTACATTTGGAAGGAGGGATGCTATTTGGAAAGTTTGGTAGTATTCCTTCTTTTAATATCTCTTAGAATTCATTTGTAACACCCCATGAGGGAGTGGGCTTGATGTTTTATTGTTTATATGCTTGTTTATAAGAGATTTTATTGATTAACTCATAGAATAAGGCATATTGTAATCCTACTCTAATTTTGGCATACCTGATCGGATTCTTACCTCACACAAGTCTTTATAACTTCTAATTTTGCATTTAGACCCTCTTTGGAGGCTATTTTGCACTTCTTTTTCTCTCATTTTATTTTTCCATAGCTTTTGAGATAAATGACAAGATCGACCTGTGAAACAAAAGGATCACTCTAGAATTTAGTGGGATTGACTTGAACATTAGTGAGATCGACTTGTGGAATGGTGGGAATGCATCTGTGAAAGGTGATATCAATTATATACACATTTTATCTACCTATGTGTTTTACAAGATTGGTGATATCACTCTATAAATTAGTGGGGTTGTTATGTAGAATGACAGGAACATACTATGGATCAATGAGATTGATATGCAAATTGAAGAGATTGTCCTATGACATGGTGGGATTGCTCTAGAATATAAATTGATAGGTGACTATTATTTTCTTTTAATCATTTTTGTAGGATCACCTTGTGTTTTGGCAATTTCACCCTATTAATTAGTGATATCACCCTATCAAATGGCAAGATCATAAACCAATGTTATATTTGTTCTATCTTTCAAGGGGATTGACCCATAAAGTGGCAAAAGTTATCTAGAATAATGAGATCAACCTGCACAATAAAATAGAGACTTAAAATAACAAGCTAAAAGCTTTTACTAATAATTCACACCTTGATTTCAGAATTCTAACATTTTTGTTGTAGGATTTAAGTCACTTAGTCTCCATTTCAATAAGCAAAGAAAAGAAAAAACTCATTCATACTTCATTTTTGTGCCTTTAAAGGAACTCTCACATTAGTTAAAGCATGTTAAGAGTTCTATTTTCTTGCTTGATTATTGAAATTAGTGTTGCACGTATGCTTTCCACCATCCCCTTTAGGGAACTTGGGTGACCAAAAGTGATCATTATTTGAATTTATGCCTTGTCCAAATGTTTGAAAATAAAGTTTCTAGGGCCCTCCTTAAATACATACAGTTTGGGTGATCCTAAAATGACCATAAAGTCTTTTCACTTGTCTTTATTTTTATGTACTTTGGCTTATGATTAGGATTTCATAGCCTCCTCATAGGTTCTCTAGGGAAAAATTGACCTAGGAATTCATCTCTTGGAATAATTTAAACCCCTCTCCATGGTGGGACATATAAATTGAGTTGATTAATTTCTAAGAAGGTAGTTTGAGTGGTTAAACTACCTTCATTATCAACTCAGACATCACACTATACTGAGTAAGCAACAGATGTAGTGGTTGTGAAAAGGAAAATAACTTTTCATAACAATCTAATTGATGTGGATCCAATTGATATGAGCATATCTTATGTTAGCCACACTTGGGATCATCTAGATGCACAAAATTTTAGTTTTAGAATAACCCCACTTACCGCAGTCATATTGTTGATGTATTAAGTAGTCCAAATTTCCATGACATTGTAAAAACTCTTGAGATATGGTTGGGTGGGGTGTAAAAACCCTAATTTTTATGCACTTTTATTTTTGGATTAATAAATTAAATCCTCTCAAGAGCATGTATATAGACATAATTTAACAATATCATGCAACCCTATCAATTTTAGGACTTTGGACATTACACTTAGGTGTTTTATCATTTTATCCTTTACTTGCTTGGTATTTTTAAGTCTAGAAATATTTGACAACTAACCAAACACTTTGTTATACACCATTTTATTTGAATAAAGAGGCATTATGCTAACCAAATCAAAATCATTTCTTGCCTTGTTCAAATCTTCATTTCAAAACATTGTGTTTGTATTTTCCAAACAGTGTTTTTATGTTTTCCATTTGAATTTAGACCATTTTACCACTTTTCAAAATCTCAAAGTCCTTTATTTTTGTCTAAATTCAAAATCTCACCTTTCTAAGTTCTAAACTAAGGTGCTATTAGTTTACCTTTCACACTTGGTTTGAGTAAACTTTGGTACAATTTTCCATTTGGATTTAAGGCCATTACCTAGACTCATCATCATTATCATTATGGACTTATATTATCTTGTGTTCATTCACACTCGAAGTTCCAAGACCATGCTGCTTCCCTTTTACCATAAGGCATCATTGTGTTACCCATTTTTTCTTAGCTTTTACTTAGGAGTTCTTATGTTAATTCATGTTTTGAGCTTCTTGGTTTGCATTTTTATCTTCCTAATTAGAAAGACCTTCTTCTAATTTTTTAGTCATAACTCATCGTATTTATATTTATATTTTATGGTATTGATTATCTTTGACCTAAGTTTGTTGTGCTAGCCTGCACTTTAGGTTCCAAAGTTATCTTACCCTCTTATAATTTGATGATTTCAACCCATCAAAGTTGGGTAAATTCATAACCATTTTATTTAATTGTGTGGTACTATGCCACTTCTTTTATTATAGTCTCATTTTACCTTGTCATTTGTTTAAATAAATACAAACACACCTTTTAATGTTTAAAAAACACATTTTACATCTTAGCAAATAAGGAAAACAATCTTCCAAGCATGACACATAGGTATACTCATAGTGGGGTCTCTTATTTCCCTAGTTATGAAGAAGAACATTTTTATGATGGACAAGATAACTCTACTATGTTAGAATATATCCCAACAATATTAGGGTTTGAATAAGACTATTATGAACATCAACCCTCAGAAGACAAAGATGTATCCCATCTAAGGTTGATATAATTAGGTGCTAGGTTACCACCAAATTACCCCATGAAATAATTGCACACAATGGTTAGGGTAGAAGAAAAACAATGATAAAAATTACTCATTCATATTTCAAAATCCAATATTGCCTCTGTTATCAAGGGAAAAGATGTACTTATAGAGTCTACTCCCAATGATCAAGATCTTACTACCATGATCCAAAAAATAAGTCAAAGATATGTGAACCAAATTGTCATGGACTTAACAAACTCTTTGGATGTAAATTTGATAAACAATAATGATTCTAAATAATAAGAGAATATGATAGAACAAATGCATCATAACCCAATCAAATCTAAACCTAGGATAGATCATGGCATCTCAACTAAACAAAAAAAACAAGAGAGGTTTTATAATATGCTTTGCTAGATATAGATCATACATTTTTTAATCTCCAAGAGGCTCTTGTCCCTTCACAAAACCAAGGGATGAAAAACTCAAAATATATTGAGGGTATTATTCAAAACACTATGGCAAGTTCCTCTAAAGTAATGTGTCCTTTGGTAAACTGACCACAAACACCTCAAAACCAATAGTATACTTATAATTCACAGTGACAGATTTTAGGGAATGTTTATCAACCTAAGAATCAACAAATAACCTACTCGACTCAAGGTGTAAACCAAAACAAAGTTTTATATCATAGGGTTTATATCCCTAACAAAAACACATAGAATGGGTACATACCACCCTAAAAAAATTATATTCCACCTACAAATGCACCAAACATGTAGGAGTGGAAATCAATGAAGGAAATCATGTCAAGATTGGAAATGAGAAATTGAGTCAAGAAATATAAGTTGAACGAGATATGTCCCTATCCATTTGACTTGAGCATTCTCAATGTCTCATTTCCACCTCACTTTGAGGCACCCAAATTTGACAAATAAAAAATTAAGAGTAACCCTCGAGAATAGATTCAAGCAATTTTTTATTGTGCCAAGAGGTAGCTTATAACAATGTTTATCTGCTTCACTTGTTTCTATGCAATTCGGTTGGATAAGCTTTAGACTGGATCCTCAAGTCACCTAAGGGATCGGTGCTAGATTAGAATGCTTTATCTAAAAAATTTGTAAACCATTTATCTTACAACATTGAGCATGAGTTGACTATGGTTAACTTGTGTAAATCCAAATAAAGAGATGAGGAAAGTTTTGCATCATATCTATAGTGGTGGAGAGAATTAACTAGATGCTTTTAACATAATTTTATAAATAAATAGCTAGCCAATATTTTTGCATAAAACCTACACCCTAAGGTGGATCATAATCTATGACTTGTTTGTGTAAATTCATTTGAGGAAATCATAGACAAGGGTGTAAAGACTGATAAGGCACTTATCACTAAAGGCCTTGTCAATATTTATTTAAGGGTCAAATGTCTAATAAGACCCAATCACATATTCAAGCTATTGCTATGAAAAATCCTAAAGAATTTAATAAGAATAAGAACATGGTAGGGAACAAGGTGACTAAATCTAAACACATATAAATGGTACAGGCTCTGCCAACTCTAAATGTGCAACTAGCCCCACTTAATCCGTCAACTAGTTTACAGAGGGTTCTTTCATGAAGGGCATTCAACAAATACATAGTATTCACAAAATTGGGAGAGCCTATTGATGCTATGTTTCAAAATCTTATAGAAACTAATCTAATTATGTGTCCTATACCAAGGCCATTCCCTGAAGATTAACCCAAACCTGATTGGTATTAGGTCAAATGTGTTTTGTAACTTCTATTGTGTTATTAGCCATGGCATTTTATTTATGTGTTCAATTGAGACATCTCATTGAAGACTTGATCAAAAGTGATGAAATTGAAGTAAAACATGCATCACAAAACATTAATCAGGATATGGGCATTTATATAGAACCATTTCCTAAGCATAATAAAAAACTAGCAAGAAAAAGTTAGAATCAAGGGCACAACCAACATCAACAAGCACAAGGCTAGAACCATAATCAACATGATCATAATTAGGATCATAATGCCTATGATAATAACCTAGGTTACAACAACATGCCTTATGATTACAATATCACCGTGGGATGTATTTATATAAATCACGTTACCACCATCACTATCAAATATCATGAACCATCCCATGTTTCTAGAATAATTGGACACCACATTATAGGGTCAACACCCTCTTCTTTATGTAATACTACATCAGGTTCAAGCAATTCTATTACACCTTAGTTCTATGGGTTACTATCTCTAGACCCCCTTCTAATTATAATGGTTCTTTGCTTACTGAAAATTACAAAAATGCAAATAGACACTTATGAGTCACATCCAATGCCCTTTCCCTTCATCTTCTAATTATAATGGCTTCTTTCCAACTCTAAATTATGTAATCATAATTAGATGCTTGTGAGTCACCCTTTAGGGCCCTTTACCCTCCAACCATACATAAAATGTGAACACTATGCCTTCAAATCCAAAGTTAAATACTGTAACAACCAAGACTAAACCTCCTCATGCTTCTGTTTAAAATCCATATAGTATCTCAGACCAACTAAGTAAAACCCCTATGAAAATTTATATTTTAGATCTTTTACATATGTCTGAAGTCCACAAAACTATTATGAATGATTTCCTTTAACAATCCATTATTCCTTAGGACATTAAAACCTAACAATTATAAAAACTTGTAGGGCATTTATCTCCTTTCCAACAAGTTACATTTGATCATAGAGATATGTCTACCCTTGGTCCTAGCCATGACAACCCCTTATATATTGAGGTCATCACTGAAAACCATAAAATCAAGTGGGTTCTTATAAATAATGGTTCAAGGTTAAATATAGTGTCCCTCAATTTAGTACAATGATTGGGTTATACTATAAAAGACATCCAACCAAAAATAATAAATATTAAGGCATAAGATAACACCAAAAGGGAATCTTTTAGAACTATCTATTTTCTAATCATTGTTGGGTCTGTGTTCCATCATACTTTATACCATATTGTGGATATTAAATTTCCTTACAACATACTTATTGGTAATCCTTGGATCTATGGAGTACAATCTATCTCATCCACTTTACACCAGTGCCTCAAGTTACCCCATGATGGGATCAAAATCACCATTCCTGCCGATCTCTAGCCCTATCAATATTAAAAACACCTAGAGGATAAATTTTGTAATTATAACTATTGCCATAGTTTTGAATTCATCACAAAGAAGAATAAATAAATAGTTCAAATCCAATTATATCAACCCAAGTGACCTTGCTTTCACTTCAACTGATCCATTTCTCATGACCCTTGTATAACATATCACTATTGAAGATGCATGCATTTTCATGTACCATCTAAAAGATACCTTCCATAATTCTAGGTCACCCAAGTCTCTTCAATATTTTGGCAAACCCAAACCTTCTCAAATTCCTTGTAGGACCAACATGATTTGGCAAAATAATAAAGACACAAAAACCACCAATGGTATCCATCCTTGTTACTTCACCAAATTAGGATTGAGAATATTTTATTGAAGGAGACTAGTTATATTCTGAAAACATTGTTGATTATTTTCAAAACCCTAAATATCCTATCCCTAATCAGATTATGGGTAAATTTGATTATACAAGAAAAGTCCTCAGGGCACGAGAGCAAGGAATCTTAAAACCATTATTAGTAGGTAGGCTTAACATGAGTCAAGGTCTTATATTTATATCACCTGATGATGACCTTATGTATTTTGATAATGATTATTTTGAATAGACTAACAACAAGACTCGTGATAGTAACACCACATCCCATTATAGTATTTATAATGAGCTTCATGACACATACCTATTTGACTCAAACGCTATTATGACTATCACATCCCATTGTCCCGTTTGCCTTTTCCATCTTGAACTCATTGATAGGGACTAGAAAAAGTCTATCATACCCCTTGATGAATTCCATAATGAAGAATATATTGTCGAATACATGGGCCTCAAAGGCAACTGCCAATTGGTGATCATAAAAAAGGATTTTACTTCTCTTTAGACCCTTTTGCCTACTTTGAAAAGTAGGCAAACATTTTTGGTCACAAAAAAGATAAAACATTAAGATCCTCAAGTGAAAACCTCTTTCAGGCACTCATTGATCAGGGAAATAGTAAAGAAAAAGACAAGCCCTTGAGTGAAAACCTATTTCAGGTGTTCTTGGATGGTGAAGTTTGGTCATCTTCAAAGGATTCACAAGGTCCATCAAGTCCTAGCTCCATAACCAGTGCTAGTATCACATTTGAACAATAAAATGTCTTTGAGCACCTTACTCTTAAATTTACAAAGATATTTTCTTGTTGGCCACTACCTGAACTAGTAAATTCAAATTCATCTAATTATCTAGATATTTGAGAAGAATAACCAAAAGTTGAAGTAGAAGATGAGGACCCAGATTAAAAACTATCTACTAATCTATAAGATGGTTCTACACTCCTTGTAGAAAACACTACTGAAGTAAACCTAGGGACTTATGATAATCCTAAATTTTTTTATCTTGGAGCTTCCCTCACTGATGAAGAGCATGAACACATTGTCACCATCCTAAGGGATTCCATTGATATCTTTTTGTGTGGTTATTCTATCATGTAATCTTAGACCCTAATTTGGTTATGCATCAATTTGTTATCCATCTAGATGCTAAGATTGTCAAACAAAAATTAAGAAAGATGCATCCATGCATCACTCTTTACGTAAAAATATAACTAGAGAAATTATTAGGAGTAAGCTTCATCCAACCACTGGACTATTCTGAATAGATATCAAATATAGTCATAGTAAGTAAGAAGCCATAGGGTATACACATTTGTATTGTTTTTAGATATATCAATAAGGTGTGTCCTAAAGATAATTTTACTCTACCCAATATTGATATGATTTTTAATTCTACTACTGGGTATGAGATGTTGTCCCTTATAGATGGATTCTCAAGATGTAATCAAATCAAGATAGCTCCAAATGACTAGCACAAAACTACATTCACCATTCCATGGGGAAAATTCTATTATCAAGTCATGATATTTATCTTGAAGAATGTTGGGGCCAACTATCATCATGCTATGACTATCATCTTCCATGAAATGATGCATGATATTGTTGAAGACTATGTTGATGACATCCTAGCTAAATCAAGAACATGTGTTAGACATCATGATGTTCTACAAAGGATTTTTGAGATACTTCATGAGTAAAAAGTTTATTTAAATCTTAATAAGTGTGTTTTTGGTATCACTTCAAGGAAATTTATAGGATTCATTATGTCACAAAGATAGATTGAAGTGGATCCTTCTAACGTCAAGGCCATTTTAGAAATGACTCCATGTTCTAACCTCAAACAAATCCATCGCCTGAAATAAAAGATTCAATCTATTCACAGGTTCATTTCACAATTTCAAGATAAGTGCCACCCATTTACACACCCCCTAAAGAAAGGGGTCACTTTTCAATGGGATGTCGAATGTCAATAAACATTTGTGAAGTTCATAATAAACTTCACTAAACCATCATTTTTGAGACCGCCAACACCTATATATCCATTGATCCTTTATATATTAGCAACCAAACATGAACTAGGGGCATTCTTGGCCCAACATGATGATCAAAGAAAGCAACATGCAATTTACTATTTGAGCTGCACACTTATGGCTTATGAACATAATTATACACCTATTGAGAATGCATGTTTAGTAATGGTGTTTGCCTCCCAAATGTTGTGACACTATATGCTGAATAACAAAACTATTATTGTTTCTAAAGTGGACCCCCTTAAATATTTATTATCTAAATCAACTCTCATAAGTCGTATGGAAAAATTGGTCATGATCTTAAGTGAATTTGATGTTGAGCACCATAATCAAAAAATTATCAAGGGGAAGGTCATTGTAGATCAACTTGTAGAAGCCCCTATTATAGGCATTCAACCACTCATATTTTATTTTCTAGATGATTTTATTATGACAATAAAAGAAATACAATAAGAACTAAATAGTGGAAATTATAATTTGATCACTCCTTTACATCTCATGGATTTGGGGCTGACATTTTGTTGATTACACCATAAGGGGATTTGATTCCCAAGGCATTTCATATTAATTTTCATTGTACTAACAATATGGCTGAATGAGTCCTTTATTGGAAGACTTCATCTTGCAGTGTAATGGGATATCCAACACTTAATGGTCTATTATGATTCCCAACTGATTATAAATTAAACTACATATTAGTATCAAACTAGAGATGACAAACTTTTATGTTACAAGCATATTATGGATAATCTCAAGACCCACTTCAAATCTCTACAATTTGAATAGGTACCATGGGCCAATAACATATCAATTGATGTAATGGCGATAATTGGGTCCATGATACAAATTTTTAGTAGTGCTCAAGAGTATCAATTTATCATTGAAAATCTCCTATAACCTATTTATGTACTCTCAACTTTAGAAAGGGTATGCACCATTACTGGTCCTAATCCCCCTCCTAAACTACCTTGGTTTCAAGACATTTATAATTATTTTTGTGACCAATTTTTTCCCCCTAACCTTTCTAATAACCAATAGAAAATTTTCCTTAGTCACATAGCCTGTTATACCCTCAAAAACATGTTTTATTGTAAAAGCTATGATGGAATGCTACTTCATTATTTATCTTTAGAAGAATCCAAGTTAAAACTTAAGTAAGTTCATGAAGGAATGTGTGGGGCCCACACCAATAGTGTGGTATTAGCCAAAAAACTCCTCAAAATAGGTTACTATTGGCCCAATATGGAAATAAATGCTTTTAATTATGTTAGGAAGTGTGTTGCTTGCCAATAACATGGTAATTTAATACACACACCTTCCTTGCCACTACAACTGATTACTACACCATGGTCATTCTCTATGTGGGGCCTCGATCTAATCAAGGAAATTAACCCAACATCTTTTGATGGCCATAGACATATTATCACTGCTACTAACTATTTTACTAAGTGGATTGAGGCCATTCCTCTCACTTACATCATCGAGAAGTAGATTTCCAATTTCATACATTACCATATCATCTATGGATATGGTATCCTAGCTCATATTATATTTGATAATGGTGGATCATTTGTAAATTGAGACATTAAGGCTCTTTGTTCAAAATTCAAAATCAAGCACAAAAATTCCACACCATATAAGCTGCAAGGCAATGGTTAAGCTAAAGTGTCAAATAAAACCATTGTTGTAATCCTAAAAAAGATTGTCAATGACACTAGCCATAATTAGCTCTTGTAAATTTTTCCTACCCTTTAGGCTTATCACACTAGTCATTGAACCCCCATAGGAGCCCACTCCATACTCCCTTGTTTATAACACAAAATCTATTATCCTGCTTGAGATTGAGTTGCCTTCACTATGAGTATCCTTGGAGAATATTGAAGATGATGAAGATTATAGAGTTTATAGGTTGAAAGAGTTATAATTGCTCGATGGAAAGCATTTGCATACCCTCAAAAACTTGCAATCCTATCATAATAGATTATATAGAAGCTATAAATATTCTCCCCAAGGAGTTTGAAATTGGTGATTTGGTCTTAAAAGAGAACCAAAAGAACACTAATGTTGAATGTAAAAAGAAGGGTAAGTTTCAACCCAATTGGTTGGTCCCATGTGTCATCATAACAAATTATGAATTAGGGGCATATTGACTGGCTATTACAGATGGTGAAAAACTCCCAAATCCCATAAATATTTTACATCTCAAGTGGTTCTATGTTTGACAATATTTTGAACCATTGTGTACAAGACCCCTTACTTGGGGGCAACTTGTAATGAAGTCATTTTATCCCACTATTATATTCTGGACTATCTTAACTTGGACCATTTTTATTTTATCTCAACCTATCCTAGACCATCCTATCTTGGACCATTTTTATTCTATCTTGACCTATCCTATACCATCCTATCTTGGATCATTTTTAATCTATCTTGACCTATCCTAGACCATTCCATCTCACACCATTTTTATTCTATCTCAACCTACCCTAGACTGTTCTAATGTGAAAAATCTTCTTTTACTACTCTGAACCATTAAAAATCTAAACTTTTGGCACCTTAGATCATTTATATTCCATTATATTCTTTATATCCCACTCTAAACCATCAGTGTTTGGACCATATTTATTTTATCTCATTCTACCCTGGACTGCTCTACTTAGAATAATATTCTTTTCATACCCTAGACCATTGTAACCTAGAAAATTGTATTTCTTAACCAATTATGATCCTGATTATTACTCAGGAATTATGGACACACTCAATGCCGATTCTACAAATCAATTTAGCTTGAACAATATTTTACAGCTTCGTCTTACAAACAAGTGAACATTGATCCCTCAGCACATGGCTTTTACCTACTGAATATTTATTTATATTTATCCAATAATTTATAATGTTTTATTATTATTTTACTAATATTTGGTAGGCATTATTTCCTTAATAGGATCATAGGTACCGTTGCATGTAGTTTAGTTATTTTACTTACTCGTGGACATGCAACTCCTTAGCTAGGTACTTTTTTATACCATTGTCTATATTCATGTAGGCCATTACAGCTGGTTTTAGCTATTATTAGAAATTCTACTCTTAGATGTGGATCTCCTTGATTAGTTGGTTCCCTGTACCATTTTTTATATCCATGATCCTCATTATAGTTGGTTTGGTTGTTGCTTAAACTCTTACCTGTAAAAGTGCATCTCTTCAATTAGGTAGTTCCCTAGGCCTTTGTTAATATTTCATTTTTTTTAATCTAAAAAATGCAAAAACATTATAAATAGATATAAAAAATAAACAAAAACATTATCTTACACTTTTATTTATTCTGATCCCACACTCTTACCATTTTGTGAACAATTATCTTTTGAATGCACTCACCGTTTTACGAGCCTATTTCCTTAATCATGTACAATACAATCATGTTTTCTTATCCTCACTTTTATTCTGTCCCATTTCCTGGGAGAACTACATTTGGCCTAAATTTCATGTTAGATATAGCATCCATAGAACTATGTAGGCAACATCCATTTGTCTCATGCATCTGGAGTCAGCTCAACCACCCCTTCCTTTTCTTCCATTTGCCACCATTTTATTTTGTATTGTTGTTTCCCTATCACTTTGGGGGAATTTTTCCTTCCATTATTATTATTACATTACACTAGTGTTGGTATTTCTTAGAGTAGGGGTCACCCTATCACAAAGAGTAGTGCCTCTAATACACGTGAATGAACAATTATTTTATATTTCCCCTAACATTATGACTAGCCATTCTTTGTGTGTGTTTATTTGATTTTGATTTTGATTTTGTTATTCTTTTTAATCTCTTCATTTATTTTTGTTCGTGTTTTATTGTTCATTTGTTTGTTTTTACTTAGTTTGTGTTGTACCTTTATTTTGTTTATTAGTGTTTTAATGTATTTTCATTATTCTTTTATTGAGTGGTTACTTTCTCTATTTTTGTTTTATTATTCATTCATTTTTATTTAGTCTTTTGTTCTTTATATTCTTAGTGTTTTATTGTGACTCTCTTATCTCTTGTTTTACTATTTGGCCTTGTTATTTTTATTATTTTGTTCTTTTGTGTTTGAATGCATTCTATAAACATTTTTCAATCTATTTTCCATTTAGGCTTAATTATTTTAGAGTTGTGTTTGATTTGTTTTATTAGTTTGTTTTCTTAGTACATCTTGTTAATACACATGGATTTTGATTATTCATATCTTGATTTCAGATTTTTTTAATAATTTGTTCATATTTTGTTTTTATACAATTTTGTTCCTACCTAAGTCTTGATTATTCATATCTTGATTTTAAGTTAGGTTACATTTATGTGTTGTTTTTATCTTTGTTTTCTGTTTGTTTTTATTTAAATGTCAATAGTTTTATCTTTGATTTTGGTAAATTTTATCGTTATTCTTAGTTATAAGTATTCACTTTTGAACTAGCTAGTTACAATAAAAGTATGATGTTATTATAAGTTACTCATTCTTATGATGCATAATTTAAATTTGCTATATTAAACACCAAGTGATCCAAATCTGAAAGTCAATAAAGCTTTGAAGATTTTTTTTGAATGCATCATACCTAACACGTGAGTTTATGCAAGACATGCATATCTTGATACACACTATGAGTTTAATTGACTAATTATATGATTAGTTTGGGATGTGCATCTATTAAATTATACTATAGAATATAGTCATACATAAATTAGAAAAAAAACATCAACATCCATATGTTAACTAAGGACGTGCATTTCCTAAAACTAACATATCAAAACAAGAGCAATATCAATGAATACATCATGAGACAATCAAATAATATTAACAGTCCTTGCACAAGTAGAAGTATACCAAAAATGAGTGGCCACTCATTTTTGGTATACTTCTACTTGTGCAAGGACTGTTAATATTATTTTATTGTCTCATGATGTATTCATTGATATATATATATATATATATATATATATATCTCAAAACATGTTATACATCATGAGAGTATTTATGCATCTCATAAATACACAAAAAAGGTAGAGCTAGTACAATCAACTCTCATCTTACTCATCTTTGGGAGGACTCTAATTAAGACCCTGACCTATCTCAAATGTAGTAGTTTCTAGTGGACATGGTAGTAGAGGCCCCATGACATCTTGTTGTGTAGTTGGTTATGTCATTGATCACTCCAAATTTGTCCCATGTCTCAACTAGTCAATCTAACTAGTCCTCTACGACCTCATATACTCCTTATAGGAAGACACTCTATAATCCATAGGAATTATTGCCTCGTATGCCCTCCTCTAGTAGGGTATCTCATCCTTGACACATAATACATCATCCTTCACATGTAAGGCATCATCATTGCCCTCATTCATGTCAGCCAAGGCTATCAACGACCCTGCTCCTATATTCTCCCTAACACTATGCACCTCATCTATCTTCTAAGTGAGTGTATCATCTCCATCTGAGTAAAGTTTTGCTCCCCAACCATGATAACATAATCTATGTCTCATGTGTATAATTAGGCCAAAACCCCTGATAACTATGCCACCTATCACCTAAGACCTAAAATCTCTATGACTCTAGATATGATCAAACCCTGTAACCTCATGGTGTCTCCTTGTGTAGTATCTAACTATACCTGTAACATAGCCATAGTGCTCTAGAATCCTAATATCTCCATAAGGAATGTAGATATCTTCTTCTAGATCTTGTTAATAAATACTTGGTCCTATATGTACCTACCTATACCTAAGGGTCATGCCCCTCCTAATCCTATCCATGTACCTATCTCAGAAGGCCCTACCTCTCTAAAACCTATCCTTGTATATGGGGTATCCCATATATCCATGTCTTGGCCATCTAGCTCAACCATATCCACATACTCTACCAAATCCTATTGCCTTTGAGGTTTTATAACCTATAGTGGAATGGAAAATAGGATGGATAGTTGTATAGGCATCTGACACTGCTATTGTGTTGGGGTTTGTTCTTGATCCCTCATCCTAACCCATCACTATCTTAAAACTAGCTATTGGGTAAATGGCATAGTCAATCAAATGGGTCATACTCATAACCACCATGAAACATATGCATATATCACCCTTGTATCTAAAAATTCATCGATGTGGTCTCAAAACACATGCACTACCCTATCATAATTAGTCACTACCTCTACCTTGGGCACTGGTGACCCCCACTCCTTGTACTCCCTAGTTACATGAGCAAATTAATGTGGACCCTCAAGAATGTCCTACTATATACCAAATTTCCACTAGACATGATGTATCATATATCTCTCCATAGTATAATCATTTTTCCCTATGATATACATGGTGTGATCATGTAGCTGATCACAAATAGGTCCTCCAACCACATGAACTGTGTCTCGAAGTCTTCATCCTCTATCTCATAAATGGCATGCCAATAATAAGGTGGGTCCTCCAAGTGTCCTTACATTCCCAGTCTTATCAAGTACCATGCCCAAGCCACAAGATCCTTTGGTCCCTCTAATACCTTAGCCCCATTGGCTATGCGATCACAATGCGCTCCTAGGCCCATACCTGTAGTGATGTGTTATGCCCTATGCTATTCCCTCCCTTATACATGATCATGTAAAAATCCCTATACAACTAATATAGAATCATAGGTCTATTGGTGAACCACATAAGATGATCAAATATCTACTATAACATGTTGATCAACCCCAAGGGAAAGTACCACCCATTATTGTCAAACAACATAAGGCTATTGATAAGAGTTATCGAAACCACTATCTCTAGGGGAATTGTACCCTATCCTGGTCCACCCTCTAGGGACCAAGCCAAGTCCTCCAGTGCATCCACATCAATGCACTCATCTATAATCTCTTATTCCACTACCCTAATTAGGTCATCCAACACAACCTATCTCCCTACCCCCATCCATGTAATCTTGGGTCTTTGCATGGGTACCCATAGAATCTAGTGCACATCCTTTAGTGTCACCATCACCTCCCTAGTCAATAGATGAAAGGTGAAAGTCTCAGAGTGCCATATTTATGCCATCACTAACAAGTATGCTATATCTACACAAATCACTGGAAAACATGGTAAGTGATACAAGTCCACTCCTACCAAGACACCCATGAGCTCACTTGTCATAAGTTCCTATCATCATAGAACTCAGGAGGGCCACTACTACAATGTGATAACTGCTACTCACTCCTAAAAATAAAAAGGTGGGGATCATATCAATTATATTTCTAAATCATAGTCTTATAATTTTGAGGCCTAGAATAAAACTCTATGTGCCTCTACCTCTCTTCTTTTAATTTTGGGCTTGGTTTAAACCTCTATAGGCCCCATTCTATTTTATTATATCGTTCTCACCATCATTTTGGCAATCCCATTATTTAACAAGACATTTTCACTATTTCACAAGGTAAAACCATTATTTTTCATGACCTTATTGATCTATAGGTCATTATCACCATTTGGTAGGGTGATCTCATCGATCTTGGCAAACTCACCATTTGATAGGGCCAAATTCACCCAAAAATGCAAGATCACCATTGTCTTGGTGATCTCATCATTTTGACTTACAATCCTGCCAAAGGATCAGTGAGATAATTGATCTCCTAGTGTTCTCACCCTTTTTGGGGGTGAACTTGTCATTTTCCAAATTAGGAAAATGGTAGGATTGCCCTAACTACCACATCCTACATGAAATAAATGCATTAAATGACAAATTCAAAAACCCAAAATGATACCTACCAATACACCATTCCCTGGTAGTCATTATTACTCTCTCACATGATCCCCAAGATGTTGGTGGTGTGAGATATTGGCCACCTTACTAAGTTAACTTATGCGTAAATACTAGAGCTCCAAAATTACTATAACTAGGGTGTAAAATGACTTGTTTTACCCTTAGGGGTCAAAATATAGTAAAATTTTCAAAATTTTCACACCCTAGGCCTATAGTTGCTATATTTTATCTTCCTTGGGATACTATTTTATCCCCACTAATCTATTTTTCCTCTTGCTTTCTTCTAATTATTCCATTTTTATCCTTTTGTTGAAATCAACAAGATTATAAATTCTTTTGATCGAGGGCCCATCCATCAAATATTTTAAAATTTTCCATTTTCCCCTCGAGGGAGCATCATGGGCCACCCAAATGATGTTTGAGGGATTTTATAAACCTATTTCTCCATAATTCATGCAAACTTTAAAAATGAAAAGTGGGAACAAAATTTAATTCTTCTGATTATAGTGACCTTTTCATTCTTTGAAAAGATGTTACTTTAACTAAATGTCATGCCATGCCTTGTCAAATAGAGGTAAAATGTAGACATCCAATTCCTATCACTATTGTGCTGAAATTGTCAATCTAAGAAACATTCTATGATAATGCACAAATTAGGCCAAAATCACTAAAACACACTAAATGGTTTAAGCTTGTTACGTACAGGTGCCGATTTAGGCTAATATATCCCTAAATGAGGCAATGCATTTTATGTGATTATTATATTTTCTAAGAAAACTTTGATTCAAATTACAACCATGAAAAATGACATTCTAGACCACTGAATTCTTCTAATTTGGAAGCACCCGTTATGTGCATATGTTATTTTGCATCCATAATGCATTAACTTGGGTATTATTCCATATGCAACTAATACCTTTTTATAATTATACTTCACTCAAATTACTACTCATTAAAATACATTTCTGACCATGTTGATTAGGTGTGCAACAAATTTCCAAAAAAATGCAAAAAAATAAAGAAAATCCACTTAAGCAAATTAAACCAAATCAAGAGCTTAAGTGAAAATTCCATGGGAGTTATTGAAAAACTATTAATTGTAAATTCATTCCTCAAATTTTCATCATACCATGAAATCATCAATGGGGTGGCATCTATAAGCCATTAATGGGAAAAATATTAGGATTAAGCCTTCTCATGCCTCATTAATGCCCCATTATTATAAATATTTATGGCTTGTTCTTCCAAAATTAAATTAGTTCATGGCCACACATCTTGATCTCAATATAGATAGTCATAGTTGATTCTAAACATTTTTAGAAAGCTATAAATACAGGGTGTCACCATTGATTAAACAAGATATTTTTGTGTACTATTATTATGTAGAATTATCTTCAAAATCTTCATTCATGCAAACCTTTTATGCAAAAATTGCTATAGAAAAGCTTCACCTATTTGCATAAATTGATCAAAACCATGAGAATAAGCAATTTTTGCATTAGGAAATGATGGAGGAACTTGTTACTCATCATTGACATAGAATTCGAGCACCAAATATAGGGAAAAACATGCTTCATGACCATAATTGGAAGGAGGGATGCTATTTGAAAGATTTGATAGTATTCCTTCTTTAAATATCTCTTAGAATTCATTTGCAACACCCCATGAGGGAGTGGGCTTGATTTTTTATTGTCTATATGATTTTTTATAATAGATTTTCTTGACTAATGCATGGACTAATGCATCTTTTAATCCTACTCTACACTCACATCTCACCCACCTCTAACAAATAGAGATGCCCACAAAAAGTCAAAAACAAAATCATTCATCCCATGGTGAAAACCAATCTTCTGGTTCCTTGGACAAGTACAATGATGAAAATTAATTTCTGACATCATGGTAAAATAGTCTATGGTCTGTATTATACCTCAACACTTGGGAGGAAAATCCATTTCTTTCACATAATATCCCTTTTCAATCTTGTACATGTCTATCTTACCCATCAATCCATTGTGTCTACCCATAATTGGCCATCATATTATGCATCATAGTCTTGACCTCCATAAGGGACTAGAAGATATCTTGATAAGTGTTCTAGAATTATCTTAGCATATCCTTTAATGAACATTCAGGTAACTAGATATCTAGTTCCTTAATGATGTGGTAATTGGCAATCCATAGACCATTATTCCCTAGTCTATATCCCCTTTTTAACATCACCCTCATCCTTTTTTCATCCCATCCATTATTCCATTCATCTTGGTTTCTAGGCTTGGTATTACCTTTGCTAGTAACCCTCTTTGTATAGTGTACATACATATGTCAAAAAACATAGAACTCATAAAATCCACAAAATCCAAAAACATAAGTTATCTTATCTTGTGTCCAGTCATCTTGTCCTATGTCCTAAATATCATCTTGTCATATTGTATTGTCTTATATTCTAGTGGTCTCATCATTTTATCATGACATCCAAATCCTTATTCATAACCTTATCCTAATCTAAATATTTAGTTTACCCAAAGTCTATAACCTTATTCCAAATTCACATCATCATTCATCACCTGATCAATAATCACATTAACTTCAATCAAGATAATTAGACTAGACATAATAACATTGGATATTTATGTGTGTTACTTATCTACTCTATGTCATTTGACTTGTTTGCATATCTTTTATCATGTATATATGTGAATGTCTTATGTTTATTGATGTTTTTTATTCTTACATAGCGTCTCTTTTTGTCTATTGGGAAATAAATGAGGATGTTATGATGACACCAAAAAATACATAATGAGGATTTTAGGTGCCCTTGATGATGAAGAGTTCACTATTTTCCCCTTATCTACACTTTGGTAAAATGTCCTCTTGGTCATACTGATATAATGGGTCATAATGCCAAGTGTTATATCTATCGGATTGCTTAGACTATGATGACCATTAACAATGATGGCTTGATCATACAATCATCATTCCTCCTATCCTATATCACCTATCATAACATATCCAATCATTTGTCCTAACTCTTTATCTTCAAGTTGATCATCCAATCATCTCATCTTTTATCATCATGTTCGATCATATTTTTAGTCATCAACATCTAACATCTCATCTCCTATAATTTATCATAATTTTAACATTTGATTCACATCCTCTATCTATAAACTAACATCCATCCTTGTCATCATCCTCTAATTTAGTCTGAACTACATTGGCTTAAGGTCTTTTGAGACTATGTAGGTAACCTTTAGTCACATAATGTGTCTAAGGTTAACTCGACCACTCTCTCCTTTTTTTACTTCACATCCCTTCCTCATCCTTTAGTATTGCATCAATCAAATCATTGATCTATAATATCAATCATTAATCAATCAATCTATTGATCAATCACCATCCTTGCAATCATCTCCCCAATCATTTTTGTTAATCACTTATACCTGCCAATTAGGCCCAACATATCACAATGTTCATCTGTTCTTCCATCAGTCATCCATTATCACTCATTGTTTAATTCATAAAATTTATCATCTATTGCTCCCTTACATGTGTCCTTTCTAGGGGCATTACCACTATTAATCACATTATGGATAATTATTTAATGTAATGTAGTCTAATTCTCCCCCTTCATCTTTTGGTCACTTGATCATATCATTTATTCTCTCTCATCCCCTTCATCATATCACTCAACTTTAGCTTTTAGCTACACCCATCATTAATATTATCAAATCATTATCTTATCTTTGTCCCAATGCTCTCCCAACATGTGTCCTTACTTGGGATATGTTGATAGCTTGTGGCCTTTATCATATTGGTCTACAACTCTCCCTAGCATGAATCCTTACTTAGCATATGTCAAAATCTTGTGGACTTTTATCTTAACATCATGTGTCCACTACTTATGCATATGTATTTTCTAGGGGCATCACCATTTTGTATCTCATTTCTTAGGGTGAGTTCATTTTATTCATCATCTATCTCACATCTTGCATCCCATCCCCTTATCTATTCATCACATCACATCCCACCCTCATTTCCTCTTTCAAGTGGTCATCCATATTGTAAACACTAAAAATCTACACACCATGATTCTAAATGTTGTAATTCCCCTGGACTACCTTGGGAACCTCTCAAGACCAACCTAACCTTCTAACCCCTAACTGAGCTTACCCCTAGTTAGTTTGAATAAATTGACTTAACCTAACCTTTTACCCCTTTTACCCTTTGGAACTTGACAATTGATGGTCAAGTTGACCATTGATGGTCACCCTGATCATCAATAGTCAGGGTCCACCTATTTAACCAAGAACATGCAAACTCACCCACTTTATTTTTCTAAAAATAGCCCATCTAATTCCAATTGTGAGTCATTTCATGGATGAGTTAAATTTGGAAGGCCAAGTTCATGTGATGTTGTAACTCTCTTGCCTTGCCTATAAAAGAGATGAGTAAAGAGGTCAAATCTATCGGCAAACATCTACAAATCTGAAATTTTTATCAGGAGCGTGTACATCTAGGAGTTTCCTTTTGTAGGTCAAGCATTATTAATAACCTAATAATACAAAAATCATATCAGAAAGCCAATTTTATACCACCTCTCCACTAATATTTTAGGTACTGTTACTCTGTCAAAATTGAGCTAGATTCCACTAACAGGTCAATTTCCTAAACCATATACCCAACTAACTTTTGGTAAGATAAGTATTGATTCCCAACATTCATTTACTTTATTTCCATTTTGTAATCAACCCAAGTCTTACTCACCTCTCAAAATCCATCTTTTGGATCTCATCAACTAGTCTTTTACCAACCTAGATCTAAACATAGTAAACTTCAATGGTTGACTCAAATATCGATGGTCTATCCAACTGTCGATAGTCAGCTTGACTGCCAACAATCACCTTAACCACCAAAGGTCATCCCAATCACTGACGATTACTATGGTAGTAAAAAATAGCAAGCTAGTTCACCCACCTACACCCAATAAAACCTAATTTTCTATGCTCCCACATATTTACAGACCCCTTTCATTTTTTTTTAAGTGGACCCCAACCCTCTAGCACTAGTATTAATTATTTTATCACTAATTTAATCATTTATAGTATATTTTCTAATCAACCATTCTTGTATTTAGTTTCAGTACCTTTTGATTAATTGATGCAAGTACCTTCTTTTATGTTTATAAACTTAAATGTTTAAAATGTGTGGATTGATAACCCCTAATGAAACTCTCATTTTTGAGATCTTTCTATTACTAGGCAACCCACCCAACTATCTATCTAACAAACAAGTTTGCTTTAGTTCTTTCTTATCTATAGGTCATCCTCTAAGCCAAAGAGTAGCTCTTCACAATATTTTATTTTAATGCACACATAATCAATTAGGTTTTTCAACCATACCCGTACTTATTTTTTTCTTTTTCCTCTTCCCAATAATAATCAAGAAATTTACTAAAATATTCTTGCAAGCCTAGTGGGACCCTGTGTCTTTTACTTGGGTTCTTTTTTGAGTGCATTCTCTCTATTACATGCTCATTAACAAAATCAAAAGTTTCTTTTGGGATTAAAATTAATTTCATGCATCAATTTCTTAAAATTTTAGTTCACATAGCTTAATTTAAAAGCAAAGTACTCTATTATAGCTCCACTCTTTGTTGCACACACTAAACCAAACCACTTTCACCAATTAAACATCAAACAAACTTGAGACATGGCCTGAATAGGATTTTATCACCTAATGGTAACCCTACCCTTTCTTGATGATCCTACTTGAAGGTCATTACCAAGGGGAGAATTAACTCAACTCTCTAGTTGAGTATAATCTCTATATATCAATATATTTTGGATAAGCACCAACACCCTTATCGATGTGGTGTGTGAAGTGAGGGGGTAGGCCCCAATACCAAGCCACATGTTGATTCCAATATAAATTCATTTTGAGCACATAAACATAACCTAAAACCAACCTTATCTTTCCTTTCTAGTACTCATTCTACAAACCAATTTTAGTCACATAGCTTCGTAAGGCATAAGCCAAAAATGAGATTAATTAAAACTCTAGGGCTTAACGTATCTCTCAGAGTATGATTTGATTTCTTTTATCATTTTTTTGTCTTCTCTTTTTGCGAGTAGTGAGGATATTTTGGATTTCTATATACCCTATCTTGTATGGTTCTCACTCACCAACAATGAAGAGACCTTACAAAGTAAAACCCACCACTAAACCAACCTACCTCTTTCACATCTTCATCCATAGATTATACCTCCAAACCAATAGACTCTCCTCACCCCTCAAGAAGTCCTACTTTCCCTTAGGAGGTTCCTCAAAGAGACGTGGAATTTTCTTCTTTCCTAGATAATAATCCCATGGCCTTACAACATTATCTTACAACCACATCTTGTCATATCTTGGTTTCAACCCCACCTATAGATCCACCTTATGGCATGTCTCTTCACCTCATAAGGAGTACTACAATTACTATGGTCACAACTCAACCACTAACTACCCAAGCCTCCTCATCAACTAACAACCCCTTTGAGACTACCATTGAAAACCAACTAATCAAAAATTCCACTGCCCTTATACCTTCTACTCCTACCAATCATTCCTCCATAATAAGAGTGCCTACCTATATCACTACCAATCTTACTTTATCTACCTCCAACCCATCAAACACTACTTCACTTCAAAGCCTTATGGTGTCCATACCCTCTTCATTGCCATCGATTAGCACAAGGGTCACCACCCTTCCATCAGTCACCAACCCAACTACCACTCCCATCCAACAATCACCCCTTATACTAACCTTTGGATAAATCCCTAATCTACAAGGGAATTTACCCACTACCCAACCACCTACCTCTTCCTACCCTTATGTATTCTCCACCCAATCATTAGTATCCACTTACCCATATGTGGCAGCCTCCTAACCTTCTACCCACTATCATCATGTCTCCCAACCACCGCAGTAATATGCATCTTATAACCTTTTAGGTATACAAACCCAAGAAAACCTAATGAAGATGCTTATGGACAAGATGAACACCCTAGAGTCATCTATTTCTAGTGCCCATAACATCTTGTCATATGACCAAATTTGTAATTATCCCATCCATCCATTCATACCTATCAAGCTATATCCTCCCAATGGGAACTTCCCATGTTCTCTAAGTTTTAAAGTAAGGAGGATCCTCAATAACACCTTAGTGAATTTAGGCAGGCTTTTTATCTACTTACCTATGATGATTCCCTCCTTTATACCTTCTTAATGTCTCTAGCTAGCCTAGCCTTAGATTGGTATATTACCTTACCCAAGCATTCCATCTTCTCCTTTATCCAAATTGATCAAACCTTCTTGGATCAGTTTTTAATTAATATCTCCAATAAAGTGTCTATCACCAATCTCTATTCTATCTAAAAGTTTAAGGATTATCGATTTTGTGGCTTGTTGGAAGAGCCTAATTAACCAACTATCTTTCTCCTTACCTCAACCTAAACCCCTAGAGCTATTTGATTGGGCATGTGCCAAGTACATCTCCTCTACACTATGTGTCCAAAGCTTTCAAAGATTTGACAAATATTTTAACATGGCACATAAGTTAGAGAACCAAGCCATTGATGAAGGTAAGCCAAAGCTCAAGAACAAGAACTCAACCTACAAAACCAATGAGGCTTCTTCCTCCAAGTCAAGAAACCAATCCAATACCAACACCAAAATCAAGGGAACCATGAATGTGGTTGTACTAAAAGCCACTCCTTTACCTTTCATCAACCAATCTAATTCTTGTAGTTCTTCAAACCAAAACATGAAGAACCAAAACTATAGCAACATGAAGCAATTTACTCCACTTGGAGAATCTTATGGTTCAAACCCAAAAATTTGACTCTTCTTGTCTTACACCTAGTTGGTATAATGAGAATGATCTATACACCTTCCACCAAGTGATAGGATATGACGTTAGTAGTTGCAACACTTTCAAGAGTATTATCCAATCCCTCAATGACAAGGGGGAGCTCACATTGGACAACCCCTATGCACCACCAAACCAAGCCATTGATATATTTAAGAAACCTTTTCCAAACCATGCACCCACCAAAAATGAGAATAGCATAGTTGAGTACTCTCATAATGCACACACTGTTAACATGGTCCTTGATGCACTCATTTTTGAACCACCTGATAACCAATCTTCTAACTCTCCACCATCTATTGAGATAATGGACTCATATCCCCTTTATTTGGATACTTAAACCAAGGAAGTACCATCTTCTCTCCCTCCACTTATTAAGGTAGTAGAGCCACCAACTACCCTTTTAGTTGATATACCAAAACAACCAACCATCACCACATCACCTCCACCTTTAATTATAGAACAAACCACTCCCCCTTTAGAAACCATTCTCAATGAGAAAAACCCCATGCATACTCCTCCCATAGAGGAACTATTGTCACCAAATATTTCACCTTAGAAGAGAGTGTTCAAGTCTCTTCTAGATTTGGGTAATGTTGGAACATTTCCAGGCATGTGGGTATACCTATAGAGAAAATGAACCCATATATTTAAAGGGATAGCTCCCTGAATGTATCTCTGTAAAATAAATTCTATCTAAACTAGTTTTATTGAAGGGAAAAGAGTTAGAAATTGCATAAAAGGAAACCTAATCTAAGAGTGGTGATGCACCAAGATTATTTTCCATGTAAATATCATATTCTAGTGCACTATAAAATAACACACATAGACTATTATCAAGCTATGAGTGCTAACATAAGTGTTTTAGCATAGAGGTGAGATGCATAAAACAACACAAGGTAAATGAACTAAAAGGTAGATTACACATTCCAAGAATTTTTATACACTTGCAACAATTTAACACACTTAAATGCACTTTATATGACCTATTAGACCAATAACTTTTGCTTAAGTGTGAAGGATAAAGGATGTAAGGATGTAAAATCATCACTTCTTATTGCTATACGTCACTTACATGCTCAAGAAATTATTTAAAAACTTGAAAAAAAAAGACTAGTACTAATGCTTAAAGGTAAAATGTGATATAAATCTAGCAGGGCTTCACCATACATCATGTGGAACTTGTTTTCACTAGCCCAAGGATTGTATTTATAGTTTAAAGGAAGTAAGAGGGGAGGTTTTTTAGCACTAAAAAGAGGAATCAATCTGTTATAAGCCTCCAACCATGGCTGTAACTATCTTTGAAAATGATGCTTATTCAAGCCATTCAATTGCTCCATGTCACCTCAAGTAGTTACACAATTAGTGTGCTCTCTTGGAGATACTTCTTGGATGATTACACTAGTAGAATCAATATATTATAAGCTAATTTTTTGGCATCAATTTGGTTGCTGTAAATGGATCCATCTATTGTATATTTGTCTCGATGCTAACAACTTCTCATCATTTTATCAAGATGTGTAATGATATAGAGGAGAGTCCTTTTAATTTCATTTGGCCTAGAAGATAAAACCACCAAAGCCTACATGTATCCCTTTATGGCATTTCTCAAAATGATAGCTCCATGTGTATGTCTAAAAATGTCCCATAGAAGATTATTCTAGATCGACCTTGGTCAGATGTTTCATTCTCATGGAGTCCCTTAGCCTCTCACCTTTTAATTGGCCATCGATAATGACTTGGATCCTCAACCCCCACGTGATATTAGATCAATATGAGCATTCGAACAAGGATCATCTATTTTATTGGGACCCACTATTTAAACACCAATGGCTAGCCCATGACCTTGAAGTTGACATTTGTGCAACTATCACTCTATTGGAATAATTTTTTTGGGGTGTTTTCCTTGGACCTATTTTATTCAAACTTTTTCTTTGGCCATTTCTCAGATAATTTTCTGATATATAATTATTTTAGCCATTCTTCCAAAAATTACCATTCAAAATTTGCTTTTGGCTCACTTCGTTATAGAGAGGTACCCTTTGGAAATTTCATAAACACCTTGTAGAAGTAAAATGACCCTGTAAAACTATGCAACCACCCTTTTGAAATATCATTCAAAACTTCTATAATGAACCATTCTTTTGGGATTTCTAAAATTGACTTTCTACTTAGAAGATGCCCTTTGGCTTTGTTTAATATGCCCCTTTCGAATAATTATTTAGGGCACCTTACTGAGAAAAGACCCCTCGATAAAATTTGTAGGGCACTTGCATGAGAAATGATCATTTAGACTTTTTGTAAAGGACCACTTTTGCCAAGAATAACCCTTCAAATTTTTTGTAAAGGACCACTTTATGAAGTTCCCTCTGAAAATTATAAATGGACTATCAACATTCTATTTTTGGACCCTTTTATGAAGAAATGTACCCTTTGAGATTCTTGTTTAGGGCATTTGCTTGTAGAACAATTCATTCAAAAATATGGTGTAAACAACTTTCCTAAAATATACTTAACCCTTAACTTGAAAAAGATCCTTTGGGTAAATTATTTCAGACAAAATGTCCAAAACAATTCTTGACACTTGAATAAAAAAGTTAAAACATAAATTTGTCAAAAGAATTATCACTTGGCCAAAGACCAAACATAAGCTTCTGAAGGGAAATAATACTTATGCATTTTGTTTTGGGCATAGTGTGAAATGCTTCCTTTGATAGACAAGTTTTGAATGCTGTACTTAGATTAAAAAAAATGAAAGATGCAAAACTTGGGAGTGAAAATTGGACAACATTCTTGGTGATTCCTAGGTGTGGCATGCCTACTATGCCTAAGACCAGTTTCCTAAATCCTTCCATTGGGCATGGAGTCACACATATAGGCACACAAAATGACTTGAATAGACCTTTGACTCAACAAACATAAGATGTTTGATCCACATGCACAAAGGCAAAGACACACACCAAACAAAGGGAAGGAAACACACCTATGCTACAAATCACTTAGGGAACACAACAACAAACCAAAGGAAACATGCATGTGTTCAACTAGACCACTTAGGGAACACAACCAAATTGAAACAAAACTAGACTAAACACACAAACCTATGCTACTATTTACAAAATAGAATTGCAAGGGCTAATAACATAACTTCAGATGTATCTCATTCATAGAGATCAAAAATTATTCTCCATTCATCTTAGTTAGCTGAAAGGAGTTGCTTTTCTTTCACTTTCTAATGATGTAAGTGCCACTTCACAAATTTCCAAACTTTGTATGTCTACTTAGTTTTGCTCTATCCTCATCCCATTTTAGAACCAAGTCACCTTCCTTGAACACTCTTGTACTTGCTCTTTTGTCAAAGGACTTCTTCATGAGTACTTGGTGGTGTCCATGGCCTTGTGTGCATTATAGTTTGCTTCTTTTAGTTGCATTATTTCTATCAATCTAACTTCAATTAGATTATTTTTAAATACTTCCATCTGATGTGCAAGTTATAGAGTAGGGATTTCTTGAGATATGGAGAACCTAGCCTCTCTCCCATAAACAAGCAAAAAGGGAGAGTTACCAATTGATCTCTTAGGAGTAATCCTATTGGCCCATAATTTTTTATTCAACTTGGTGTGCCATGCTCTTTAATTATTCTCCATTGTCTTCTTGATGATCTTGATGAAATTCTTGTTAGTAGACTTAAGCAATCTATTACCTTGAGGGTAATAGTTAGATGAGGTACTCAAGTAAACTCCATTCATATTTTCCCAACAAAAAGTTTTAGCACTTATGAAAGTAAGTGCATTATCAAAAATGATAACATGGGGAACTCTAAACCTTATTATAATGTTCTCTTAGAACTCCAAGATAGCAATTTCACTTGCCTCCTTCAATGTAATAGCCTCTACCTACCTTGTGAAGTAGTCAATAGAAATCAATACCCATTTGTGTCTAGAACTTGATGGAGGGTTGATCACACCAATGAAATGAAGGCCCCATTGCATGAAAGGATGGTCTACTTAGACATGATTCAATAGAAGGGATGCAAGTTTCTATTTGCCTACAAAGAAGGCACATTGAGGACACATCTTATCCCAATGGTAGCAATCCTTAAAAAGGCTAGACCAATACTAACCAACCCTCATTGTCCTTTTAGCCATCATATTAAGAGAGAAATGACCTCCATCTACACCATGGTGAATCTTTTCTAGTAGCATACCAACCTGATCATTATTAACACAACTCAACAACACACCATTCGCATCTTTCCTAAAGAGAACACCATCTACAAGATAGTAAGGAATGGTCTGTAATCTAAAATACCTTCTTTGAGACTTGTTCAATCCATTGGGGCACCCACCATTTTGAAGAAAACTAATGATGTCTTATGTCTAACTTTGAACTTGTATGTGATCAGATGATTGGGGGCAAACTTGGTTGATCAAGACTTCCTCTTTTGGCTCTTGAAAATCTGAAGATAAATTCTCACATAACCCTTTTCCTCTTACCAAGTTTGTCACCTTAATATCCACATCATACTCCATTACCTTGGTAATCCACCCAGGTTTCTTTTCATTGAGGTCTTTGCTTAGGAGAAAATCATTGGTGTTAGGATGAGAAACCATGACATGTCTCTTATTGTTTGAAACCATGTGTTTGAATTTTTTCAATCTTCTTATCATAGCTATAGCTTGTTTCTCAAAAAATGTATATTTAACCTCATAATATTCTAATCCTTGGCTAAAGAATGTAATTAGTTGCTCTACCTCTTCATCATTCTTTTGCATAAGCATAACAGAGATTTTATCAAGGTTAGAAAAGGTATAGAGTATGAAATATTTGGAAAATTTTGGGTTCATGAGAGTAGGAGATTTTACAATTGCTTGTTTGATTACCTCAAAGCTATTCTTACCTTCCTTTGTCCAAACAAATGCTTGGTTCCTCTTGAGCATGGTCATGATAGGTTTTGCCAAAGTTGAAAAGCCTATAATAAACCTTCTTACAAAGTTTATTTTCCCCAAGAAGATTTGAAGTCCTTTCTTGTGTTGAGGTAAAGACAAGCCTAGAATAGCCTCAATCCTTTCAAGGTCAATAGACAAACCTTATTTTGAAACAATATGACCCAATACTTACCTTCATGGACAAAAAAGATGCATTTTTTTGGATTAAGGGATATTCCATACTCCCTACACTTGTCAAACACTTGCATTAGATGTTCTGTATGATTAGTATCATCCTTCAAAAAAATATTTATATCATCAAGCTACACAAGCAAAATCTCATTGATCAAACCTTTAAAATCCATGTCCATTTCCCTTTGAAATGTAGCTCCAGCATTAGAAAAACCAAATGGTATCTTCTTATAGGCAAATATCCCCAATTTTATAGTGAAGGATGTCTTAAACTAATCCTCTCCATTCACTAGTATTTGATTGTAACCTGAATAACCATCAAGAACTAAAAAAGAATTAAGAACTTGAAACAACTTGCAAAATTTATTTCATGGAAGGTAGTGGATAATGATCCTTTAGAGACACCATATTAAGGTCTCAAAAATCCACACAAAGTCTTATCTCTCCATTATTATTTTGGATAGGTAAAATACTAGCCACCCAAATTTAGTGTTTGATAGGAAAGATGATCCTAGACTCAATCAACTTGGTCAGCTCTTTCTTCATGAGTTCCTCTATCTTGGGATTGATAGGCCTTTATTTTTGCCTAACTAGTTTAGCCCTAGGTTATAAATCAATAGTGTGATGAGGTAAATTTGGATAAAAAAATTTCAAATACTTATATTCCCAAGCAAAAATGTCATGAAACTCTTTGCATAATTTAATGAAGGCCTGCTTCTCAGATAGGGAACATATCTTACCAATTTTTAGAAGCTTGTCCTTGTAAATCATGACTCTCTCATAGTTATATTCTTTTATGGACATGATCACTCTTTATTTATTATTTTGATCATATTTATTGAAAAAAATCTCCAAAATAATCATCCCTTTAGGTGTCTTGTTTGTCTTTAGCTGAATAACTTGTTCTTCATATTTATCATGCAATCTATTTTGGTTCCTTGAGGAGAATTCTACCTCATTTTGTAAGAAGTGTGAAATGTGTTCATCACTTTCAAAAACTTTCCATGAGACTTCATTTTTTGAATATAAGGCCTCATAATGACCTTGATATGAGACTAATCTTTCTCCTTCTCTATATCAACAACTATGTCAAACTGTGCTCCTATAACAACTAATCTATCAACATGTTTATTTGAATCCCTTTGTAGGGGTTATATGTTGAAGGTATCAAAGTATTCAAGTAGGTCCCATAACCTATGTTTTTAGGATTTAAGCAAGGTATTCTTGGATGTGGATTAATTTCTTACTTGATGGATGACCAATTCACTATCTTTATAAACCTTCAAATTCTTGATCCCTCTCTTTGTTGCCCATTGGAGGCCATGAACTAGGCCTTCATATTCTACCACATTACAAGTGTAACTAAAGTGGAATCTATATGAGGAGTAGTATTGATTATTTTATGGAGAAAATAACATAACACCAAATCCTACACCTACATTGATTATTGAGCCATCAAAAAATATTTCCCATATCCCTTCAAGTTCATATCTTCATTAGTGAGTAAAGGAATAGAAGCATCTTTTTCGTACATACAATAAACTCCCAAATCAGTCTCTTATATGAATGTATATGGATCAATTCCATATATTTAAGTGTTATAATTATCAAGGAAAATATCAAAAATACCATCAAGGGGGGAGGATGCTTCACCATCCATGACACCATCTTCTTCTTCTTCTTCACTAATTAGACAATTCTGATTTGAATTTGTCTCCATTTATGGCTCAATATGAAACCTTGCTAAGGGATGTGTCCTTATAATCACCTTAGTTCCATATGTTTTTTTAATATATATAAAATACCAATAAGAATAAATTTACCCTCCTATCTTAGCCATGAATTCCCTCGACAAGCAGATAACAAAATGAGCTGAAAAGGTCTACCACCACAATGTCTTGTATAATGGGGAAACTTGAGAAATAATGTAGAAAGAATTTCAAACCTTTGACCAATACCAATATCTTGGTTGGATTTCCATCAAGATTAAACACACCTTTACTATGTGGTTCATACTTAAATTCTAACTTATCAGTCACCACCTTAGGCATGACAATCGTACTAGCTCCACTATCTACAATACAATTGTGAATCAACTTGTCTCCCATAATGAGTGTGAGCTAGAAGAGTGGAGGCCTTTAAAATTTGGTGGAGGGTTATAAGACATAATTTGGAGTATTGGTAAGGGCTACACCATTGTATATTGGAGCTTGAGGAGCTACATGAATGTTCACAAGCTGTTCTTGTAAGAGCTCCTTCTGACCAGGCATATGCAAGACTTCCCAAAGAGATATGTTTGTCTTGGTATTATTCAAAGAATAAAAAATGTTTAGAGGGGAATAATTCACCTTTTATTATATTCTTTAAGGAATTGAGAGATCTTGAACTTTTTGTATTATAGGCTTGATAACCCTACTCACATTTTGAATTTGTTGAGGAACATGATTAGTAGTAGGTATTGCACTAGGATTCACACTTTGTGGCCTTGGAGAGGCATTGATTGGAGTCACATATACTCTAAAAAATCTCCCAAATACCTCTTTTTGGCTCTTGTGTTAGATGTAATTAATGTGATTTAATTAAATACATAATCATCTTTTGCTTGAAAGTTCATCATACCTACACTTTGGCTGCTACCTTCTCCATGAATATCCATTTGCATGAAATTCACTTATTTTGATGTCACATAAGGATTATATTTTTATAATGTAATGTAAGGAGTATATTCTTATTTTTACACCAAAGCTTATCTATCTTCTCCATCATCATACATAAAATGACCTTGAGGTTGTCCCCATTGGTCCAAATGATCATCTCCTTGGACCGGATTAGCATGTAATAGAACAACAACCATCGTGGAAGGAGTGGAATTAGGATTATAAGCATTGGGATGCCTATTGAAACCATTTTTATCTTGTCCTCTTCCTTGGTAGTTGTATTGGGGTGGAGTTTGAGGATAGTATTGAGGGTTAAGTGGAGCACTTGCCTGTAATTGAGATTGCTTGAGTTGAGCTCATAATGACCCGATCTCTTCATATTTGTTAAAAAAAATATCCATATTTTTGGGAATGGTTCTTAGCTTTGAATTGTCATTATAAACTTGTGCTACACTTGAAGCTTCAACCAAACTATGAGATAACAAAGGCATATAAACTCTTGGAGGTAGCTTTCCAACCTATATCAAGCTATTCTCAACTTCATTAGCTATCTCATATGTGTTTGGTAGAGTAAATACTCCCATTTAATGCAACATTACCAACACATTAGTACCAATAGCCTTGAGATAGGTGGTAACCTATGCCATGTCCTTTGAAATATTTCATTAAAATATCCCATGGATTTGTTAAGACCTCTCTTTATCACATTTAGCTGGTGGATTAACAAAGCATGGTCACTCTTATTCTCAAATATATTTACCAATAATTCCAAAAATCCTTCCCAATTTATAATGTAACCACCTTCCAAAGTCCTATACCAGTTAAGTGCCTTACCATTTAGAGACATGGCAATCAATCTAATGGCTATGTTGGCTTGAGTGACATTATGGAAGTCATAAAAATTTGAAATGTCCCTAATATGCTTAGATGGGGTAATAGAACCCTATCCATTGAAACTAAGGAGATTATTGGTAGCATTGCAAGGAATATTGGTAGTAGTGGGAGAAATAGGGTCATATGTAGGAAGGTCGATTAGAATTTAGGTATTAAAGGCTAGGAAAGGTTACTGCCTATCCATTTCTCCTCTTTCCTCTTAATCTCCTATCTCTTCAATCTCCTAAAATTCTTCTTCCCCTTAAAAACCTCCTTGTTTAAGATCTCTAAGTGTTAGTAATGGTTTAGGGTGTTGTTCTCCAAGAGGAGCTTCAGCTAGAGGGGCTTGATCGAATATCCTAGATGACCTAGTGAGGACCATGAAGTATAATGTGGGAAATTTGATCTACGAAAAAATATTCTCACTTTTTGGAGTTTCCAAATTATGGATTAATAATATTTCTACAACTTTAGGCTTGTCAAGACTATCATTCACCTTGACATGTAAAAAAAAAAGGACCAACAGTCCTACTGGGCATGCTAAAACTATTGTCGCCAAATCTTGCACCCTAGAAGAGAGTGTTCAAGTCTCTTCAAAATTTGGGTAATTTTGAAACATTTTTAGGCATTTGGGTATACCTATAGAGGAAATGAACCCCTATATTTAAAGGGCTATCTCCTTGAATGTATCTCTGCAAAACTTCTATCTAAACTAGTTTGCTTGAAGGGAAAAGAGTTAAAAATTGCTTAAAAGGAAACCTACTCTAAGAGTGGTAATGCATCAAGATTATTTTCCACGTAAATATCATATTCTAGTGCACAATATAACAACACACATAGACTATTATCAATCTCTATGAGTGCTAACATAAGTGTTTCAGCATAAAGGTGAGATGTATAAAATAACACAAGGTAAATGAACTGAAAGGAAGATTGCACATTCTAAGAAAAATTATACACTTACAATAATTTAACACACTCAAATTCACTCTATATGACTTGTTAGACTAATAAATTTTGCTTAGGTGTGAAGGATAAAGGATGGAAGGATGGAAAATCATCACTTCTTATCGCTATACATCACTTGCATGCTCAGACAATTGTTTAAAAACTTAAAAGAATAGACTAGTACTAATGCTTAAAGGCAAAATGTGATATCAATCTAGCAGGGCTTCACCATACATCATGTGGAACTTTTTTTCACTAGCCAAAGGGTTATATTTATAAAAAAAAGGAAGTAAGAGGGAAGGTTTTTTGGCACTAAAAATAAGAATCAATTTGTTAGAAGCCTCCAACCATGGATGTAACTATCTTTGAAAATGATGCTCATTTGGGCCATTCGATTGCTCCATGTCACCTCAAGTGGTTACATAGTTATATTGCTCTCTCAGAGATGATTCTCAGATGATTACACTAGTAAAATCAAGATATTTTGAGCTGATTTTTTGGCATCAATACGGTTGCTAAAAATGGATCCATCTAAGGTATATTTATCTCGATGCTAATAGCTTTTCATCGGCTCATCAATATGTGTAATGGCATAGGGGAGAGTCCTTTTCATTCCATTTGGCCTCAGAGATGAAACCACCAAATCCTACATGTATTGCTTCATGGAATTTTTTAGAATCATATCTCTGCATGTATGTCTATAAACATCCCTTGGAAGCTTGTTAAAGTTGATGTCCATGCAAATATCACTCTACTAGAACAATTCTTTTAGGGTGTTTTCATTGGACCTATTTTCTTCAGACTTTTGCTTTGGTTCTTTCCCAAATAATTTTCCCATAGATAATTCTTTTGGCCATTCTTCTAAAAGGTACCATTTAGAATTTTATTTTGGCCCACTTCATTATAGAGAGGTACCCTTTGGTAATTTCAAAAATTCCCTATGGAATTAGAATGGCCTTGCAAAACTTTAGAACCACCCTTTTGAAATTCCCTTTGGAACTTCTATAATGAACCATTCTTTCAGGATTTTTAAAAGTGCCTTTCAACTTGGAAGATGCCCTTCAGATTTGTTGAAGATACCCCTTCAAAATAATTGTTTAAGACACCTTCTCAAGAAAATACCCTTCGGGAAAATGTGTAGGGAACTTGCATGAGAAATGATCCTTTGAAATTTTTGTAAAAGACCACTTTTGCCAAGAGTAATCCTTTGAATTTTTTTTAAAGGACCACTTTACGAAGAAAGTGCCCTTTGGAACTTATAAATGGACCATCAACATTCTTATTTTGGACCCTTTGATGAGGAAAGGTACCTTTTGAGATTCTTGTTTAGGGAATTTTCATGTAGAACAATTCCTCCAAAAAGATTGTGTGAACAACTTTCCCAAAAGAGACATGACCCTTATCTAAAAAAAGATCCTTCAGGGAAATTGTTTCAAAAAAATGTCTGAAACAATTCCTAACACTTGAAACAAAAACCTAAAACATAACTTTTCCAAAAGAATTATCACTTAACCAAAAGACTAAATAAAAGATTTTAAAGGGAAATAACACTTGTGTATTTTGCTACAGGCATAGTGTGAAACACTTCCTTTGATAGACAAATTCTAAATGCTACACTTAGCCAAAAAAAATGAGAGGAACCACCTATCTCAAACTCACATCCTTTGATTGAGGAAGAGGATGAGGATACCACCCCTGTGTCTCCACGTAGGGGTCTATCTTTTAGGTATACCATCCAAAGAATCAAACTAGCCTATAAACCATTCTCCAGGATAGTGAAAAATTTGGAATTTGTCTCTAGCCCTAACATGGATTGAGCCACCTTCTAGAAGTAATTATGCCTCCCTTATATTCCTTGACTAGAACCTCTAACCCTTTTTCGGTCAGAGTAACCCACTACTTTTATTGACTAACCTCTTACCATATCTACCAAAATAACCAAACCCTCTAACCAACCAACTAAAACCTCCACCCAACCAACCCTCAACCACTTAAGCCAACCAAGACCCAAGTAGCCAAACCCTCTCCTATCATCCCAATCAGATATACCAAGAACCTTGGTATCTTCCCTATATTGAGCCTTCATCACCCATCTATGAAAGTGGACTTAATTCCCTCAAGCCCACCAACCAAACATTAGAGCAAAGAAACTAAAAAATTGAATCCACATCAAGTTTGAAAGGCTTAAACTTTGCCGCCCTCAAAATTTCCCTCCATTTTGGGGCCTCATCCTTCTACCTTGAATAGGAATCCAGTTACCTCTACCAAAACCCCACCACCTCTTTAGGTGACACCTTCATAGTTATTTTCTAACACCTCTCTTAACCATGCCATCATTACCTAGGCTACCTTCTACCTCAAGCTCATCAACCTCCTTGCCTAAACCAAAGCCATCAACCAAGTATACCACCTTACCCAAGGCATCTAATACCAAACCTATTCCCAATCAACCTTTTACCCAAACCACTAAAGCCAAGACCACTACACCTTTACCACCTTTAGACAAATCCTACTCAACCATTCTTCATAGTTTATTACAAGACTCTTGCTTAGCATTACCACCCATTAGGCCCTTTGACCCTCTAGCTTCAAAACCCACTTGGTACAATGACCACCACATTTACTCTTATCATAGAATTCAAGGCCATGACATGGAAAATTGTAAAGATCTCTAAACCCTTATCCACTAGCTTTAAAATGAGGATGATATACTAACAGATGAATGCCCTATAAAACCCATACCAATCCAATTGTCAACCATACCTACCTGACACTTAAATACTCCTCCAATCTCACCTAAGAGTGAAGATGAGTCTGACCCATCTACTACCTCAACCTCTCCTTCTATCCATACTATCAATGTGGTCACTAGATCATAATAGAAGGATAAGGGAAAACCTAAGGTGTCAATCCCTTAGATGTATCCATCTTCAACCTCCCAATCAACCCACACCCAACCATATCCATCTTCAACTAGACCCAAGGTATCTATTTTAGGTGCCTCCCAATCTAACCCTCATAATCCATTACGAAAGTTATCCTCAAGTAACTTCACTAGACCCCAATGAAGATGAGCTTGTATGAGTTGATTTCTACCTTTCCCCATCACCACTAAGCACTAATCAAGGCTTTACAATCCATTGAGGTCCAACTTGAGGACCCTCAAACTCTAGCCACCTTTGTTGGTGCCCTTCAAGTTTCCAACCTTGTTACCTTCAAGGATTTATAAATACATTCCATCCACCCTGAAGACCCAAATCCCCCTCTCTTTATTACCACTTACATCAAGCAAACCCACATTAAATATGTCATGATTGATGGAGGAGCTAGCATTAACATCATCTCCTCTCACACCTACAACCAACTTAACTTTCCAAATAATGTCATGTCCAAATCCTCAACCATCTTCCATTCCTTCAATGATACCATGGACACTACTTTTGGAACTATCATCCTTCATATCCATGTAGGACCCCACACACTCCCCAAACTTTTATATGTTATGGAAGGTAAATTCTAATATAATTTGTTTTTGGGATGACCTTGGATTCATTCCATTAGTTGAATTCCCTCTACCCTCCACTATTACATTAAGTTTGAGTATGAAGGCTAGGTCATCACCATCTAAGATGATCTAAGCCCCTTCTCAACATGCATCATGACCTATCACCATAATGATGTCCTCATACCCCCATCAATCACACCCTCAGTATCTAAAACTTAACCTTTAACCACCAATGTAGATATCATATCCCCTTATACCAATGAGGCATTGACTAGTTCCTCTATTCCTTCACAACAAATTCCTACCATAGATCCTTTAGAATAAATGTTCCATCACCTTTCACTGGGGGAGTATCACCTTCTCTCTCTTGATGATTTCCCTACTCCTCACAATTATGGGAAACTTACCAACCAACTAGGATATGACCTCAAGGTCAGAACTATTATTCCCTTTGGACCTCCTAATAGTTAGACCCATTTTTTATATGTGGGACTCGACAAACCCCTAAGTTTTTTTACCACCTTTTCCTCATCTCAACCATTCACTTTTAGTTTCTCCTACTTAGATAAGCTGAGTTTCACCAAGACATACCTCCATTGGTGTGCTTGGAAAGGCTTTAGTCTTAGATGGTATGAAAAAAACCCACATGATTTGGTCCCCATTAAGACCAAGAAACCTCACAAGAAGCATGGACTTGGTTTCATCCTACCAAACAAAAATCAACCCAAAACACCTACCACCATCATTTTTGAGGAAGATACCCCTTCCTCACCGACCTCTCCCCTACTCATGGGTGAGGATGATGATATCATCCCACCTACATGTTTTTTTCTCATCAACATGATTAGCCTTATATCCCTAACTTATTAGAAGGAGGGGTTGACTGTAACCATCCCTTTGATCCATCCTAAAATGACGAGGAGGACTCTCCCACCAATAACACTATCAAGTATTAGGATGATAATTCTATCCTTACCTACCTTGGTGCCTCAGATTCTTCAATCCATAAATACCTTCCTGTCGAGACCTTCACCATGTTGAATTAATCCACTATCGATATCAACTTGGGCACTTAAAAAAACCCTTGTATTATCAAACTAGGCCAATCATTGAACATCAAGGAACTTTAGGACTTCCCCTCTTTCCTCCAAGATCGTAGCATAATATTCACTTGGTGTTACAACAATATGCCTAGATTTAACTCCACCATCACTACCCATAACATAGTTACCCACCACAATGACAAGCCTATTAAGTAAAAGCTCTAACACATGTATCCTCACATAGCCCTTCTCATCAAGGAAGAGCTTCAACATCTTCTATCTTTCAACTTCATTCAACCTATTGACTACCCTTAATGGGTCTCAAATGTCATACATATGACTAAAGCCACACGAGGACTATGCATTTGTATGAAATTTCATGACCTCAACCTCACATATCCCAAGGATGACTTTCCTCTACTCAACATTGACCATCTTGTTGATCTTATAGCTAGACACCAGATGTTATCTCTTATAGATGGATTCTCAGGTTACAATCAGATCTTAATTGCCCCTAAAGATCAACATAAAAACACCTTCACCACCCCTTAGGGGAACTTTTGCCATAGAGTCATACCTTTTGGGTTAAATAACATTGGTGCTACTTAACAATGTGTTATGACATATATCTTCCATGACCTCATCCATAAGATTATAGAGGACTATGTGAATGACCTTAGAAAATACAAACTTTGAAAGGATCACTTGGCCATTCTTAAGATCATCTTTGAACACCTTATCCATTACCACGTCTACTTAAACCCCAAGAAATGTATTTTTGGGGTCTTGTTAGGAAATATTTTTGGATTCATTTTATCCCTTCATGAAATTAAAGTTGACCTTGCCAAAATCAAATCCATCCTAGACATGCTTCTTCCAAACAATCTCAAGTAACTCCATAGCTTGCAGGGAAAAATTCAATCCATTCACTATTTTATTTCTCAGCTTTCATATTGGTGCCAACCTTTCTACCACCTTCTAAATAAGGATGTGTCTTTCAAGAGGAATAACAATTGTCAAAAGGCCTTTGATTCAATCAAAGAGTACCTTTTTTCACCACCTATCCTTAGCCCTCCCAAGGATAACCAATCCTTTTACATTTATATCTCTACCACCAACCATTCCTTAGGGGTAATGTTGGGTCATCGAGATGAATACCATAGAGAGCATGATATTTACTATATTAGTCACATGCTTATAGAGTATGAGACTCGATACACTCATAATAAGAAACTCTACTTAGCTTTAGTCTTTGTGGCCACCAAGCTTCACCACTACCTTCTTAACCAAAAAACCTATGTCATAACCAACATTGATCCTCTCAAGTACATGCACTCCAAGCTATACCAAAACCAATGTATGGAAAAGTGGCTCATGATTTTAGCAGAGTTTGACCTTGAGTTATTTTAGAAAAAATTAATTAAAGGGAAAGTCATTGCTGATCAATTAGCTGAAGCCTGATTAGTAGACAATCAACACTACCTCTTGAGTTCCTTAACGAGTCCATCATGGCTCTCTCTCAAGTGGATCTCACCTATCAAGTCACCATTTTATTTGATGGATCAAAGTGTCCACATGGTGGGGGAGTAGGTATCATATTTATCCCCTTTAATAGTGAACCTTTCCCTTTATTCTTCAAGCTTGATTTTGATTGTACCAACAACATGGCTGAAGATGAATCCCTAGTGATAGGCCTTCAAACTGCCTTAGCCCTAGGAGTCAAAGAAATCAATATCTTTGGTGACTCCTAAATTTTTGTCAATCAAATCAATAGCTCTTACTAGTGTAATAATGATGTTTTGTAGTAGTACAAGTAACTAGTTGATGAACTTTTAGCATCATTTGAACACTACCACATCCAGTCAACCCCATGATCTACCAAAAATTTCATCAACACCATAGCTTCCCTCACCTTTAAAATACCATCCATACCCTTGAAATCTAAGCTATCCATCATTATCCATAGTCTTACCCAACCATCCCATGCCAAACTAGATTCTCCCACCATTTTTAATGTGGAGGATACCCAACCTGACCTTTGGTATCAGTAAACCTTTGACTACCTTAACTTTGGTATCTTTCCTTCTAGCCTCTCTAGGAATGTTTGAAGAGTATTTTATCTAGAGTACCTCACACTATACCATACTAGGATGAATTATTTATAAGTGTGGCCTTGATGGCCTCCTCTTTCATGGCCTATGTAGTCATAAAGCCTCTCACACTATCAAAGAAATGCTTGAAAAAATCAATGGGGGGGCACTTTAGTGGCCTCACCATAGCTAAGTGCATCCTCCATCTTAGCTATTATTGGCCTAATATTAACCAAGACTACTATTATTATGTGAAAAAGTGTGTTAAGTGTCAACAACACACTAATTTATATCACACACCTAGCCATAACCTTCAAGTCTCTACCAATTTTTGGCCCTTTTCATAATGGGGTCTAGATAACATTAGAGAAATTAATCCCCATACCTCACAGAGACTCCATTATATTATCACTATGATCAATTATTTTACCAAGTGGGTAGAGGATATTCCTCTAGTCTCAACCAAAGTAGAAAATATTATCAACTTTATCAACCATCATATCATTTTCCATTTCAATGTTCCTCATAAGATTATCACCAATAATGGTAAATCCTTTAAGAACAAGCAAGTCTAGGATCTATACAATGAATTTAGAATTAAGTTAAGTTTCTCCTCACCTTATCTCCCTTAAGTGAATGAATAGGCAAAAGCCTCTAATAAAACCCTTAATAACATGCTAACTAAAATGGTCAATGAATCATGTTGAGATTGGCATTTACACATCCCCTTCACCTTGTGGGTATATCGTACTAGCATTAAAACCCCTACGAGTGATACCCTATTTTGTCTTTTATTTAGAGTTGAGGATGTCTTACCTCTCAAAGTCTAAATACAATCTCTTTCCATATCTTTGAAAGATCTCATTTTTGAGAGCAAGTATCATCAACACCATAGATCCTAGCTTGAGCTACTCAACAAGCGACATTTAGTAGTCCTCACCCACTTTCATGTCTATCAAGAGTGCATCAAGAGTGCCTATAACCAACACCTTAAAGTGTGAGAATTCAATATCAGAGACTTCATCCTCAAAGAAAACCAACATGTCACTAATATGGAGAAAAGTAGGTGGGGCAAGTTTGCTTTCAATTGGCTTGGACATTATATCATAACCCACAAGTATAGATTATGGGCTTATCTATTGTCTTCTCTCAAAGGCCACCCAAAGCCTAAGCCCCTTAATGATTCACATCTACACCCATTCTTTTGTTAAGAAGGATCAAGTTCACCTTTTTTTAACTTAAGATCATCCCTTGTTATCCACTCACATTCATCTCCCTATTTTAGGGGAAATCAATTAAAAATGGATCATGTGATTATCTATCACAATCATAGCCTAATATTAAATAATGGGTATCATGGCTCTACCCATGGCATGGTTCTCATGGTGCTTTCCACCCCTTTTTAGGATGGATCCCCATGATCGTTGTCACCTAAAACTCTTTAGATCTAACCAACCTTCTTGTGCTCTTGCTTTTGCCTCCATAATGGTGAACCACAAAGCTATCCTAAGCATGCCTATGTCAAGAGAATCAAAGAAATCAATAGTATACCATCTCAATCATTAACAATAATGGGTCACTCTTAGCATTCACAGACTACTCCTTTAAAAGATAGCTATTGAAACTTTATCTAAAAATTACCAAAATAAGGCAGATTGCTCCCTCAAATTACAACTACCAAGACCATCAAAACAAAGCATATAAACTTAGACCACTCCCTTGAAGGATGACTGAGCAAATAATTTTTCAAAAACATAACAATTTCTTAGAAGCTTCCCACATCAATCAGCTTCCCATATATAATAATAAAGCAAATGACCCATTATCATAATCAAAATAAAAGTAAAATAATTTTTAAAGCCACAATCAGTTTTCAAGAAACATAATAAGGTGGAATCTGTAATCAAATTTCATAAAAAGACTTCTCACATTGATTAGTCTACATAACTTGGCATAGAATTATTTATACTGACTCTTTAGACACTTATAGAAGAGGCATGATAGTCTCACAAGAAGGTTCCATTTTTCACCCATCTCCCTTGTAATCAAGGGATATTTTATACTACTTAACATTATTTGGCCAAGGCACCTTTTTAACCAACTAACTAACACTCATGCATATCATTTGAAGGGCTTATGTTCATTAAGCCAATCCAACTTTGGTTCTATTTTAATCCTTATCAATGAAGAAGCACCATGCTCTCTACTTATCCTATCATGACTAGTTGATATTTTCATTATGGTGTTTATCTCTTGATTATATTATTTATATCCCATTTCATGTTGTTAATTAAACTACCTCATGTGTTTTACCATAAAAATTAACCATAAGCATAACCGTAACATGCATGATAATCACATCCATAAGCATTTAAATAAGTCAACCATTTTAGACCACATGCCTAAAAATAATGAAATCCAAAATACTCATTAAAAATTAGCTTGTCATAAGCAATCATGAAGCATAACCATAAACCAAAACTAGCTCATGCCTAGCTAAGCATATATCAGTGTCTACAAAACCATAACATAAACATAATCCATAAGCAATGTAAACATCACATCATAAGTAATAAAAACCAAATGAAAATCATATACGATGAGCATGGGAAATAAATAAATGATCATATGTATAAACATGAGTCAAATAATTATAATAATGTGTACATGTAGATAGATAGGAATCTCTCTAAAAAATTTACATCTCACCACATCAGATCGCAAGCTAGAATCAGAATGATATATAAAATGTCATACTATAGCCATATCTATACCCTAGGGGAACCACTACCTCTTAGAGCACCACTAGATCCTAGTGCCCTTCCACCTACTATACCTACCAATCCCCCACTGATCCCTATCTATCTAGATATAGATCCTGCCCATTGACTTGGGGTCACCAAAACTACCCCACCTACTAAGTTGGCCCTATAGTCACCCCATTAGATCTCATTTGGATAATGTGCTATAATAATAGCCTCATAATACCATATATCCTTCACTATATCTAGGTATCGAGCTATAGGGGTAAAGCTGGGTGGCATTACCTGTCGTGCTACTATTGCTCCTCCTCTCTACCTTAAAGAGTCCCTCTCTTGAGTCACCAAGCCTAGCAAGGTCCTAAATTGATCCCTCTCCCATGTGACCATAGTAAGTTTACTCTATTAGGTCATATATTGAATTTTTAGTGTGATAATCTAGCCCTACAACATGGCCACCTATCCTTGTAATACGTGTACCTATCCCTATGTGGTAGCTAAATTTGTTCTTGCTTATCCATCATGACTAGTCATATGCATGGCCATAGGATTCACACCTCCATCATCTCCACAAATATCTATGATAGCATATATAGGTTAGTATCATGCCATGCACCCATCTACTAACCTAGCATCATCTGTTAATGCCCTAGCAGGAAGCTCCTCAAACTCTAGTGTAATAGGCATGGGATGTGGATCTGAGAATAAAATCTTGGAGTCCTCTTTCCTCTACCTAGGGAATGGGCCTAGAATACCTTGTACTATTCTAAACTATCAATGTACCTAACAAAAAAAATTATCTTCACCTCCTTATCTCACCTACCAAATATCCATCTATAGCTCTAGAAGGAGAGTGTTTATCTCCTGTACCCTGGCTTTACTAGAAACTAGACATATGGCCTCCATATGATATCTCTTATCACTAGTACACCCAGTGCACCCCTAAACCACTCCATGTCATTAGTACCACCCCCTACACATAATTCATTAAATTCACCCCTCCATCACATAAAGTTGATGGGGAAGTCAATCTATGTAAATCCTACCCAAGGCAACCCTACTAGACTAAGCACTCATATGTGCTCATAGGCCCAACAATGTAGAACCAAGCCAATGCTGATACCATATCTATTGTAGGATTATAATTCCCATAAATCATTATATATCTAAATAAGTAAAATAGGCACCCATCCAAATACCATCCACCATAGTAATAGCTCGACCAGAACCCCCAATAAAAAGTAAGGAAATCTCCCACTGCTCGAGTCAAGAAGCCCAAAATAGGTCACAACAGTCATAAACATGGTCATGAATCTCCTCTCAGTTAGATCCCTTTGATATAATGTCATATACTTAAATCTACTAGCATGCCATCTGACCTAATCAATCTCATCTCCATATAAGAGCTCAACATGATTATCTCACTCCTCATGTTCAATATGGTAGATCAAATCACCACGTAGTGAAAGTCAAGTGATATTATGCATGTCCTCAGGAAGAATGATCATCTCATTAGTTGGAAGTAGGAATGTGTTCATAGTAGGATCCCATCTCTCAATGAACTCTACAACCATATATGCATCTTGGGACACATGTTGGTAGTGCCTCATAACTCCCAACCCCACCTCATCTATATGGGCCCAATCGATTGGGGTTATCCCTTGTTAAATATCTGTAAAGATCTTTAGGACCTGATCCCTCATTTGGATCTACTCACATGCCTATAAAAATCAAGGTTAGCACACATTAACATTACTTATTTCCAAATCGATGTCTTTCCCAACCTACACTAACTTAATGTAACCTATTCTACCCTAACCCACACCTGTTACCTAAACCACCTTACCTCTCACAACCCTCACCTACCAAAAGTTTTGATACCTACCTTAGCCTATCAAACCAATAACTAGCAAGCACCTAGACCTCTTTCCTAGTGCCTACCCTAGCTTAGCCAACCAATACCTTGCTACCTTCTCTGACTACCACCTACCCCAACCTAAACAATTTTAACCATCCTATCCTAGCTTATGATTATCACTTTAACTCTTTTCCAACACATCATTCCTACTTGATAATTTCACTAGCCTAACCTATAATTTGTATTTTTTCTAACCCATACCCCTTCAAGCATTTCAAACACCTAGCCTATTCTCTTATTCCTCTTAAGCCATCTACCTTGTTCCCACTAAATTACTTTCTATAATGCAAGCCTTACCAAGCTAAAATTATTTTTGCCTTAACTATTAAACACTTATCAAAAACCCTTTTTCACCTTCATTAACTACCGACAGTCATGATGACCATCAATGGTCAGGCATGCCCTATTCTAAGGGTGTCAATCATTGATAATTAGACCTGACCATTGATGGTCAATGTGGGCATCCCATGGCTAGAATGCCCAAACCCTATCACCCCCTAAAACTACCCCATATGCATGTAAGATAACCAAATTTAGTACCTAAAGCCCTTATCTAACCCAAATTACCTACCAATTCTTGATTTTACCCATATTTCCACCTAAAACCTACCCAAACCCTACATAGGCCACCCAAAAAAACCCAAATAAAACCCCTTAACTAATTATAAAATCCAACTAACCTATCAATTTTAACAAACACTACCTACCTCATTCCTTAATCTCTATTATAGATGGAGCCCATGTCCCACTACTTGATCGTGCCCTCATCCACCCAACATCTTGGTCCCAAGAGATCACCTCAAGCACATGCTTCTAACTAATCACCAATAGCCAACTCAACTAAATTCTTAGTCAAACCTCTCATAGCTAAACACCAAAACATCACAACTAGATCTCAAATTCAAAGCAATCAAAAAAGAAAAATGAGTGAAAAGTAACTCTATTTTCACTTTTACCCCATAAAGTTTTAGGGTTTTCACCCCGATTATCGATGGTTAGGGTGACCGACGATGGTCAGGGTGATCATCGATGGTCAAGATTACCCATTTTGACACTCACACCTTAGAAAACCCCCTTTAAGTAAAACTAACCTAATTTACCCACCCATGGAGACTACCTTCTCCGCCTACCTTGACCACCTTGTGACCTCACTATTGGTCCATTTTGTCCCAACTTATGCATGTTTTGTGAAAAATTTTACCTAGTCTTTTGACTATAGTGATAACATTACCATGTTGACCCTTTCTTAAACTTACACCACCTCTTGCTTAGCTGACCCACTTATGTCTTTCAAGAACTCTTCCTACCTTGAATACCAACAACACTTGACCTATTTGTGTTTTCCACAGGAGGAATTCCTACATTAGATAACCAAAAAAACACTGACCTTATCTAGGAGACTAACAAGTGTACCCAACCACCTTGCCTAAATACTGTCACATAAACACTGGTCACTTGTCCCTTAGCACTGACCTTTATTGTTATCAACCATGGCAACCTTGTCTTTGCATAATATCAATTATTGCACCTTTTATTACACTTTATGTGTCTATTTGTGCTTTAGTGCCCAACCTATCATCCACCATCATGATGATCTACCCTCATTACCACCTTCATCCACCTTATCAAATCCACCCCTGATTTGGTTTCCCCTCTTCACCTCCTGATTTGAGAGGGAACACCTCCTCCCACACTCAGAACAAGCAACTAAATATTTTAACCTGGCAATCAATTTTTGTTTTATAGCTTGTTGATTCAAAGCCACATAACAAAAAAAGGGAAAATGTAGACACTAAAAATTTGCATGCCATGATTCTGAATGTCATAATTCCCCTAGACCACCTTGGGACCCTCTTAGGACCAACCTAAACCTCTAACCCCTAACTGAGCTTACCCATAATCAATTTGACTAAAATAACTTAACCTAACCTTTTACCCCTTTTACCCTTTGTCACTTGACCACAGATGGTTAGGTTGACCACCGACGGTCAAGGTCCACCTCTTCAACCAAGAACATGCAAACTCACCTACTTTGTTTTTATAAAAATAGCCTGTCTAATTCTAGTTGTGAGTCATTACATGGATGAGTTAAATTTAGAAGGCCAAATTCATGTGCTATTACAACTCTCTTACCTTGCCTATAAGAGATAAGAGAAAAGAGGTGAAATCCATCTACAAACATCTATAAATCTACAATTTTTATCAAGAGCTTATGCATCCAAGAGTTTTTGTATAGTTCAAGCATTATCAATAACCCAATAATCTATAAATCATATTAGAGAGCCAATTTAACACTACCTCTCCATCGAGCTTTTAGGTTCTATTAATCTATCAAAATCAAGCTAGATTCTACCAATAGGTCAACTACCTCATCCATCTACCCAACCAACTTATGGTAAGATAAGTACTTGATTATCAACATTCATTTACTTTATTTCTATTTCACAATCAACCTAGGTCTTATCCACCTATCAAATTCAATCTTTTGTATCTTGTCAACTAGTCTTTTACCAACCCAAATCTAGATACAGTTATCATCGATGGTTGACTCAAACCCCAATGGTTTGTTCAACCACCGATGGTCAGCTTGACTATCGATAGTCACCTTAACCACTGACAATCATCCCAACTGCCAATGGTCACTATGGTATTAAAAGTCAACAAGCTAATTTCACCCACTTACACCCCATCAAACCTAAATTTTTATGCTCCTACATGTTCACAGACCCCTTTTAGATTTTTTGTAGTGGACCTGACCCCTCTAGCATTAGTATTAATTAATTTATTACTAATTTAGTCATTTATAGTCTATTTTCTAAACAAGTATTCTTGTATTTAGTTTCAGTACCTTTTGATCAATTGATGCAAGTACCTTATTTTATATTTATAAACTTAAATTTTTTAAACATGTGGATTGACAGCCCCTAAAGAAGCTCTCATTTCTGGGATCTAGCTATTGCTAGGAAATCCACCCAACTATCTATCTAATAAACAAATTTGCTTTAGTGATTTCTTATTTACAGGTCATCCTCCCAAGCCAAATATGAGATCTTCACAATCTTATAATTTAAACATGTGCACAATCAAACAAGTTTTTCAACCATACCCATACTTAGTTTCTTCTTTTCCCTCTTCCCACTAATAAGCAATAAATTTACTGAAACACGTATAATTATTCCCCATATGTCCCCTCAAGGGGGAATCATATCTACTAACATTAATCCATGAAATAGTTTTTCTTTAATAAACCATTACTCATTTTACTTCATCCACTTGCAATGCCCTTTTAAAGAGGGGAAAAATGTATTCACCTAAATCTGCTCACCTAACCATTTCACTAATCTTGTTATTTATCCCAATTAATCTCACAACCATAGTCCTAATTAAATAATTAAGTCATATCCCCCTTCATTTTTATTCATCCATTAGCCTTATCCTTCTCCCTATAAATCAATTAATTTACCTAATCCTCATTACCTACTAACTAATCACACTTATCCATTATTTAGGAATTTAAAATTCTCATTACCCACCTACCTACCTACTCTTGGGTTTTCCTATAAGCCTACCCCCATAAATTCTATAAAACCCCCTAATCACATGACTAATCCACCACTAATCATGATTAGACTTCTAAAGAGATTCTAGAGGCTTCTACCTCTATAACCTTACCTCCCCTAGAATAATACAGAATTTTTTTTAAATGCTTGGATAATCCTCCACCATTGATCTCTTACACCCAAATTTTAATAATGGCCATTGTTATTCCTTTCATGGCCTATTTAAAAAAGTTAGTCCTCCATGGCCAAACTAATAGATGAATCCATAAGAACTCCATCCTAATATAATCAATCAATAGATGTTATCATTAATCAAGTCTTCAAGCCAACATCATGCTTTCCATAATCTGAGTCTATTATAAGAAATCAAATCTGAGTCTATTATAAGAAATCAAATCTCAATCTATAATTATTTAGTTTCTTTTTATTTGAATCTTGATTGGGAACATTTAGCTTTAGGTTAGAATGTTGTGTTAAACGATTTATTTGATTTTAGTTATTACATCTTAGTCTAATGGTTCTCAATTTTAATGGTAGATTGTAGATTTGGACATTTTGGTCAATTTGCATAATCAAAAATTCTATTGCTCAAATTTATTATCTTATAACAACATCCCATTACTTCATGACCAAGACATAGTCAAAGCATAGGCAAGGCTCGAGCAAAGTGGTAGGCTGCTGCATGGAAAGTAAATCAACCCTAAGGAGATGAAAGAAGCCTGATGGAAAACTAGGTAGGCGTAGTCACCAAAAGATCCCAAGGACTAAGATTAATGGTTATCTGGCCTATCAAGGCCACTAAATGACCCAAATGGACTACATATCAAATACACATGACACATTCAAAATGTGAGTGGCTCCTCAGTAACTAAAAGGATCATAAGAAAAAAAATTCAAAAAGATTAGTGGGGAAATCATCTCAAATGTCCTAAAGTCATACTAAATTGACATATCCATTTAACTAGTTTGTGAATTGAATGTAGAAGTCTATGCAAAGCATGGTGAATGGTAGTCCCAAGAAAATCCTAGTAATCATTTATAGCTAATATTTTAATCTATTTATAAGAATCCCCTATAATTGAATGTAAAATACTCAGTATGGTGTGAGTCATTACTCAACATGTGCATTATGAGGAGTCAGAAGGGACAAAGGAAATAAAGGACAAATGTTTTGACTTTAAAGAGGCATGGATTCTAAATGTAGATCATGCTCATGCCAGTAAATCTGTCAGAATCCCAATTAAATTCTCCAATCATCATTGAATGTGATAACCACCCCAATAGTGGGTTGAGCAAGATTCATGGACAAATCTATCTATATAAGGGATGTTGTTTCCTATTGTAAAGGTTCAATAAATTTTAGTCAAAAATCATTGTTTGAATTTAGTCAAGATTACACTTTTAATTCTCTCTTTCTTTTGTACTTTATTTATCTTCCATGGTTGGTACTTGATGTAAATAAACTCTGTCAAACTATAAAAGATTATTACATGTTTAAACTTTATCTTTTGCTCACTGAATGCTATCCATTATTTCCTATTTTGAGTCCATGCCTATGTTAAAGGGTTAGTAATATGCTTAGTTATAGAATTCGAATACAATAATTATATTTTGCTTTAGATAGTGTAATTTGCTTATGAATTATTTTCATTTCTCTTAGAACACTCTTTGATTTATGTGTTTGCTTCTATAAAGTAATCTAAAATCTCTATATGCAATAACTATAGGTATTTTTTGTGTTTACATTTAGTGAAGAATTTTTGAGTTATGCATTCATATTTTATACTTAAAAGCTTACCCATTGTGTCCCTACAAGTTTTTAAAACTACTAAATTAGGTAAATAGTGGTATAAATATGACTTGGTAGCTTTCAAATTTTGAATCACTAGCATTTTAGTAACTGAAAACTCTCTATTTTACTCTCTCTTCCCTCACCTCTTATGTTTGTTTTGGAATTGAACTACTTATCCCCTATTTTAGAAAGTGATAAAGTAATACTCAATGGTACTCTGTCCCTAAAGAATAGAACAATGAATGAATTCCAATTGTCATCAAATAAACATTGAGCCTCCAATGGTAACAATTACTACTCTTTGAGTAAAAAATGGTTAAACTACTTGGTCCTTGGATTAAAATAGCACCAATCCTAAAATTAATGAGGGGATATATTTATTCCATGTATTGTTCCTTGATTTTATCCCTGGAACACTAAACCTCATGATTACTTTTAGACCAAAGGATTTTAGGGTGAAAAACAACTAACACTATAAGGAGGGCAAGAGTTATAGTTTAATATTTGATTGAGCACTAGAGTAGTTATAAATTGTTGAAATTTTGTGAAAGTTGGATAATAGTTATTATATGCATTTTAAATTCAATGATGTTTGCTTTATTTTCTTCTACTTTTGCTTTCCCATTCTATTGTAATCTTAAACACATGTAGTAGTTAGCCTAAGAAGAGTAGTTGTGACTCAATTATGCATTATAAACCAAGATGGATCCTAGTTTTCACATCACACACTCCAAATTTATCCTTGGGAGATTGATTATCTCACCACTACAAATCTATAGAAGGGATCAAAAAAGTGAAAGAAGACCTAGACCCATAGTAAACCTAATGTCCACCAGATCTTCATCTCAAACCACCAAAAAATAACATATACCCATAACATCCCCTATGGATTAGTTTAATAGCTATACAATAAATGTGCCTAGAGTTTTCCATGACCTACCTAGGAATCTAGAGAGATACTTGCCAAGATTCACTCCTAGTGTAGGAAGGACTACAGAGGAATACATAACATCATACAAAATCACTCTAAGAATTCTTAATGTTATGAAGAAAGACATGGATTATAAGATTTTCCCATTAATGCTTATGGATGCATCATATGATTAGTTTCTAAACATTTCCAAGGATTCCATCACAAGTTAGGACCGGTTTAGTAGTACTTTCCTTGCCTAATTAGGGCAAGTTATAGACCCAAGCATCTTGTATTGATAGTTTGCATGCATCAAATAAGATCCTAGTGAGCTTATTACGAATTCAATGCCCATTTATAAATGTATATTCAAGTCACTAATATTTAAAAACTTAATTCTTAGCTAGCATTATAAATGTAAAAAAATGCATTGGATCCAGGATTGCGATTTTCTTAAGATGATAACCTATAGTGATAACCTTACCTTTAGCCCATGTCAGATCTATCAAGATTGATAGGAAAATAAATCCACAATGATATATTATTTATTCCATTCTTAATTAGTTACCCAACATGCAAACGCCGAACCTAATTCTTATTGCAAACCAAAATGTGCCTCTATCTCAATCATTACCATTAACTAACTAGCTCCCTTCAAGACATGTCATTCCAAATCAGCACTTGGGTTTTCTCAACCCAGATAATAACAAGGTAGTTACCCACTTAAAAATCAAAATAACATTAAAAAATACTAACAATACATAATTTATACCCCATGAGTGTACAAAAAATGAGTTGGATGCCATCCAATGAATGATGCAGAGGCTAAGTAATGACTTCCTAAATTTGCAAAAGAAAATAGGTAGCTTTGGCGCTAAGAGTTTAAATAGGAAATTAACTTAACAAAGGAAAAATATAAATTAAAATCATCCCCACAATCATCTAGAGCCTTCTCCTAATAAGTTTCTTAAAATCAAAATTTGTGAAATAGCTCTTCCTAATTGGTGTTGTGTACATAACATGATACATAATGGAGAGCTTTATTGCATTGAATTCTATAACTCATTCAACATATTCTAAATGGAAATGGAAGAGTATGAGGTAGTACCAAACAACCTAAATCATCTAATGCTAGTAGGTTTCCTAACACAACCATGGTGTTAGAAACCATGGAGTTTCCTAACCAAAAAGAGAATGAACTAGAAGTGAGTGTTAGTGAAGTGCATGATTTAAAATAATTTTAAAGAAACAATTATGCCCTTAGTAACCAAAAACAACTACAACCACTCACTGCCTTAATTATTTCGAATAATGTTGTAACTCCCCTTGATCATAATGCTAGGAATGACCCTCCACCTCCAAAGCCTTATGAAGCCAAAGTCCACATAAAGACTTAGCCATTTCAAATCAAAATTGGATATAATATAGTGGAGGATATGAAAAATATCAAAGCCAACATCACGTTGCTTAAACTTGCTCAAATTACTAAGTAATGTGATTTTTTACTCAAGTCACTAAAAAAATGGTCTAGCCCAAGTAGAAAACTACCCATACCAACGTGCTTATTCATAAAACAAGACTGAAGTTCCTCCCTTTCTTTTAACTATTAGATTATTTGGGAAGAACTTGCATAATTTCTTAGTAGACTTGGTTGCTTTAGCTAATGTTATGCCTATTGGTATGTACAAAAACCTAGGTTTGGTCCCTCTTAAATTAGACAAGGTCATAGTCAAACTAGACAAGTCCAAGGTTAGAGTAGTTGGCAAGATACTCAATGTACTCATGCAATTATAATTAGATCCTAAAATCCATCAATTCATAGATTTGAGTTGTGGACATCCCTGAAGCATATGAAATGTTACTCAACTAGGATTAGTCTAAATCATTAAATGGATACATGTCCACTTATTTCTCCTATATATGTCTACCCTAGAGGGGTGTTTGCAGCCAAATAAGGGTGGATAGAGATCCCAAAATGAAACACCTAATCACTAAATATAATGTGATCAATGAGAAAGTAAACTTAGTGGATTCTGAGTTAGGGATCTACACCATGGAAACAAAGCCTGTTAAAGGCAAGATTGATGATGACATATATTTTCCTAGGCTATGGTTATTATATGTAGATGGAGCCCGCTCTAAACAAGGTTATATATTTGGAGTCTTGATTATTGATCTAAAAGGTAAGAAACATCTTGTCACTTACTAGTTTTAATTCCCATGCACCAATAATCTTGTAGAGTATGAGGCATTAATCTTAAGATTGTAGCTTGTATTAAAGCATAAAGCATAGAGTAAAAGAACTAAAAGTATTTGGTGATTTTAATCTAGTTATAAATTAGGTGAGGAGTAAGTTTCATTAAAATTTGTCATAGTTTAGAAAGTATAAGCATATAACATGGGATTTAATCGAGATGTTTAATTAATTTAATGTCATACCTATCTATAGGGAAGATAATCAGAGTGTTGATTCATTAGAATCATTAGCTTTGAGCTTAACCCCCCTTGATGACATCAAATTATAAGAGTTTCCATTGAGTTAGTCCCTTGTCCCTCTGTCCTTAACAATATAGAAAATTTCTAGGTCTTTGAAGATTACCAACATATCATTGAATTCATTAATAGTGTTGGGGTATTTGAAACCCAAATAATTGATGAAACAGATAGGGATAGTCCTAGAGCTAAACTTGAACAAAATGGAATCCTGAACATCCAAGGGAATTGAATCCCAAAGGGGATGATCTCCCTTGAAAAGGCATTTGACATATTTAGCCCTACACCCTAAATTAAGAAACCTACTTTATATTCCAATTAATAGTTAGGGAAAATTATGATTAGTTAAACTTTCCATAACATTCACCACATTAATCCCGATAAGCCTCCCTTCCCCTTTTGCCTAACTAATAGCTCTACCCAAAGCCTCAACCATTAAGATGAATGAAAAGGGAGACAATGGATCACCCTATTCAAGGCCCCTAGAAGCACCAAAAAACCTAGCTGGGCTATTGTTGACAAGAACATAAAACTTAGGCCCAAGAACATAGCTAAAAATTTATTCACATTATTCATTTTAGAAGCTAAATTTCTTATAGAGATTTTATTAGAAAATGCTAATTAACTCAATCATAAGCTTTATTGATATCACTGTTTACCAATATACATTTTTAGTGATTATGTGTGAGAGATAGTGGATAATCTCATGAGCCTTAAAAATACCATCCTAAATGTTTCTAATAGGAATAAACCCTACTTTCTCAATGGAAATCTGATTATCTATCAATGGTTTAAGTTGGTCCACCATTGATTTGGAGATGAATTTTGAAATTGTGTCTCAAAGAGAAATAGGGAAAAATCATTGAAGCTGACCTAAGCATCCCATTTTGGAAAGAGGGAGATGAAGGTGACAGTAAGATCTAGAGAAACCTTTTTCCTTGTGCATGAATCTTCCACTAATTTTAACACATCCATGCTAACAATCTCCAAAAAGATTGAAAAAACATTGCAATGAACCCATACAATCTAAGATATTTTTCCTTGGCCATAGAGAACACCATATCCATCACTTATTCCAAATAAAATAAATACATCAATTTATCATTTTGATCATGGGTCACCATCTTAGGAATAAAGTCTAAATTTTAGTTTTGAGCCTCTAGATTGGAGACCTCCTTGCTTGGAAAATAATTCTCAAATAAATTCACAACCTCATGAATATCATATTGAGAATCTAACTCCACCCCCACTTGAGACCTAATTATAGATATCTGAGAGACACTTATCTTAGCTCTGATGTTATGATGAAATAAGATTGATTTTTTATCCCCTTCTTTCAGCCAATTTACTCTCAATTTCTATTTCCAATGTATCTCTTCTCTAAGCAGTAACTCCTCATATTCCTTCATAAATATTATTTCCAATTCATATGCATTGGCATCCATACCAATACTCAAACCTCACTACTCAACTAACTCAATTCAGCTTCCATAGGAGCCTTTTCTTGAAAAATATTTTTGAAATGCTCATCATTCTAGTTTTTGAGGCAACACTTAATGAATTATAATCTCTTGGTCATCATGTACATCAAAGAACCTAGAGGGGTGGGGTAACTAGACCACCAATACTACACTAATTGAAAGAGGGAAGAAACTTGGAGCCACATCAGTTCAAATTTGAAAGGGCAGTGATCAAGGGGACTATCAGCTAAAATACTAAATTCTATTGGGAAGTGATTCGAGCCCAATAGGGAGAAATTTGGCCGATACCTTACCTCCAACACCATCACCATCTACTGGGAGTACTTCCTCGTATCACATATCATTCTCATGGTAAAGAATACAAGCATTGTCTTGAATCATAATTTAGTGAAATGTGATGTTAAAATATAAGTTAAAAAAAGTAGAAGAAACATCCACATAAATACATATTTTCATCCTACCTTATACAATTCTTACATATAATATATACGTGTAAAGATATTTGTCGTGTGCATGATGTACAATAAATTACTATTAAATAAGTTTGTTAGTATAAGAAAAATAAACTAATTACATTGAATCAAACATTTATAATAATTTGTTTTAATAAATAGAATAATAAAAAAATATAAAAAAATAAGAATAATATATTTTAATGCAAAATGTTATAAAATATCTATCAATAATTTGAATATAATTAAAGAATGTTATTAAGATTGTACATTTTATTTCAAATAATTATTTGCAGTATAAAATTTTAATCTTTGTAAAATGTATGTAAAAAAGAAAAAAAATAACTTATTTTAATAAATATTATAAAAGATTTGTTAAAAAAATAGAATATGATTAAAAAAAAAATTATTAGGATTATACACTTTGTTTTAAATAGGTGTATACAATATGAAAACTTGACTTTTTAAATTTATTTGTATGATTTTAATCTTCACTTTTAAATCTTCATTTTTTGTGTTTATGTATACATAGAATAGTTAAATTTCCAACTTAAACTATCAAGAAAATATAATTAAGGCTTTGCATTAAGGTTTTGCTAGCTAATATCTACTAAATATCTTTTTAATAGTTAAATTCTGAAATCACTTAGAACCTTATAACAAAAAATATACTTTCATATATAATATATATACTTAATATTAGAGGTGTACAATCAATGATAAAATGAAGTATAACAATTTTATATTTATAAATGACTTTGAATTCAAAGTTGAAAATATTAGTGGCTATGTTGACTACGAATGGATAAAAATGTGAAAAAATGAAAGAGACAAATGGACTTATTTAATAAAATAGAATACATAAAATAAATGTCAAAAATATAAAATACAATCTTGATGTGAATACTATAAAGTAGAGTCTTGACACAGATAATAAATGTAAAGAGATAAGAGGGAGATGGCTCTCAAGATGTGAAAAGAGGATTTTAGAATTTAAACGTTAACCAAAACATTAATATCACTTAATTTGAACTAAACTAATGAGTAAATAAATGTCCCAAACTAAACATAAAATAAGAACCAAAGGAACATTTTAACTTTACAATATTTAAAACCCCTTATTAATTTTAAATTTAGGTATTTCTTTACTCTCATTAAATTTCAAACATATTTAAACCATATTTACATATGTTTCAAAAAAATTAATACTAAACCTATGTATACACATGTTTCCTTTTTTTAATATTTCTATATTGTTATATTTAGATGGTAAGTTGGTTAAAGCTTATGATTCATATATGTGATGTCATTATTGAAGCTTGATTGGATATTGTAACATCTTGCATGAGGATATATTTTGAGTTATTGTTATGAATGAAAATGAATATATTATGGAGAGTCTTATTTGCTATTAAATTTATTCATTTTTTAATATTTTAGTATAGGTATTGAGTATTTAATTTGTGTTAATTATATGTGTATTCATTAACGGATTTCATATGTATATATTATTCATCACCCAATTCAAAAATATATTTGTATTTCAGGTGAGTATTTAAGTAGAAGCTTGAGTGATAGGTTAACATAGGAAACACATACTATTATTTGGGATTGTGCTATGTGAGTGCAGGGAAAAACCCAAAAAATTCATGTAAATCTATTGAAAGAGTCTCACAAATTATTTTTTATTTGTACAATACACGCAAGTGTCCAAGGTGATATAAGATTCCATATTGTATATATAAATTTGGACTTGAATTATTGCTATGCAAAGTCTGGTAGATTTATGTGAAGTTTAAATTTGATTAATATAATTATAACCAAATTTTAGTATCATATTTTCATGTGTCAAACACAATGAGGAGAGCTTGAATTGGTGGTTGACTCAAAAAATATGTTATTAGATTGGAAATTTCCTTCTTGTGCTTGATGTTCAAATGGAATTGTTGAAGATATGAAAACTATTTATAAATTCATTCTTGTTTCAATTTGTTATATGTCTATATAAACTATAGTGACTTCTTATTTGTTTGGATCATGGTCCCCTTTCCATATATATATATATATATATATAAACTTTTAATACTTATATATTTGAACAATAGCATAAAGTTATAAGTCATGTGTAGGATATTTCCTTACCGTGGTAGTGAATGTTTCACTATGGTAAGAGATTGAGTGGAAATGTTGAGTGAGGAATATGCCAATTTCATATTAAGAATCAAGATGCATTAGTCTTTATCTCAAATTGTTTTGAAAGGTTAGGTCACCCAAGTACTAGTGTAGAACAAAGTTTGCATTCCAAGTCTTTAAATGGTTTATTTTATGGGGCTAACCATGTGAAAGTTTATTTGGTGGTACATTTAGTAACATGATTTAGAGGAAAAATTAAATGAGAGAACTTAATTATATATCATGTGTAAAAACTTTACAACCCGTAAAATTTACAAAGCTCCATGAGATTCTTTGGTGTAAGCCATTCTTAGATGATGCATATCTTGATTGAGTCCGCATGAACTCCTTATGCATCTACCTATGCCCAAAATATTGTATTTCATACATGCAAAATGAATATTTCTCCATGTTAGCAAACCAATTTTACTACCATAAAGTGTGAAGCACTTAATTAATATGGTGAAAATGGTTAATCCATGTGTTCTTTTAATATCTAGATGTCATCAAGATATACTACAAATTAAGTAATAATTAGTTGGAGGATCTCATTTATCATCTTAATTTAGATATTTTGTGATTAATGTGATATAAATAGAGTAAAAATATAAATATTTAGATTATATAAAAAAATAATAATAATAATCACATAAATATGAATGTAAAAGGGTAGATTGATATTGCCCTTATATAGTTGGAACTTGACAAATCACTATGGAAGATAATTACTTGGATTATTCTGATATTCTATTATTCCCTATGTTTGTCAATGTTTTCCAAATACTCTAGTTATTCTTTGTAACTAATTAGATTAGCAAACAAGAGATTATCACAAAAAAATATCACTAAAACTTATACCCTTATGATACTCAATACTATCTAAAATCTATAATAAAATTCCTTATTGAATGTGCAAGTCTATGACACCTCAGATGCCTGTGCCTATAGATGTTTCATATGTATGTAATCACCTTTGGTCATGTGTGTTAATAGTGATTTTCCCTCTATTTCCTCTGATACTTTGATCTCACTTTTGACCATAAGATAGCCTTTGAAAATAGGATTAGTGTGTTGGGTTGGATATCCCTAACCACTCTCTAATGAGTGACTCAATATTTCATACATTTCAATATTCTAAAGAGGGCTCAAACTACATGTAATTATCCCCCTAGGGTGTGTGTGTGTGTGTGTGTGTGTGTGTGTGTGTGTGTGTGTGAGTGTGTGTGTGTGTGTGTGTGTGTGTGTGTGTGTGTGTGTGTGTGTGTGAGAGAGAGAGAGAGAGAGAGAGAGAGAGAGAGAGAGAGAGAGAGAGAGAGAGAGAGAGAGAGAGAGAGAGAGAGAGAGAGAGAGAGAGAGAGAGAGAGAGAGTACCATCATGATTATTAGAAAATGCAATACAATGTTTATATTTTAAAACTTGGCACCATGTAAATTTGACCTATGTTTGTATTTAGACTTGTCTATAGGATTCATGTATTTAGGAATTTTCAAATATGTATGTATTGTGATAATGTCTCAAGATAGTGCTAGTTGATTTCTCAAGTTTGTTTGGACTTGAAAACATGGATATAAACATATAATTGATTTGTATTTATATCAACTCATTGATATTTATTGCTATGATTGAGCCATGAAATGGGCATAGGTCAACCTAAATGAGACTCACATATTTTTAAAATAGTCATTGAGTGCTTATAGATGTTGGAAGAATGTAAACACCTACATAGAACCACAACTATCTGACTATTGTCAATATTATCCTAGGAGCAAAATCAAATATCTGAGATATGGAAATAATTTGTTTAAGATTTTAGAATGTTATTTCATAGAGTAGGGTGATCTAAAATATGTGTATCTCATAAATTAAATTGGCTAAAATAACATGTGGGTAAATGGATAGGAAAAATGTGCATAAAATTGAAATATATATGAAAAGTCTAAGTATGTCAAATTATGCCAAAATTGAAGTTGTAAAAGTGTCTAATAACAAATTTAGGTGTCTAAAAATACTCCTCTTTTAGTTTGGTATTAAAAATTCTAGATTAAAAGGACAAAAGAAGAAATTTGGTACCTACTATTAGTCGCACTCGATGTTGAAAAGTATGCCCCAAATGCCCTATTTTATCCATGTAAAACATGAAAACAAAATCTATAGATTGATGTTCATTCATGATGTAAAATCAAAAATAATCTAGATCATTGAATTATTTGAAAATGAAAAGTCAAAGAAGAAATAAACTTGAGGATACTTGAACCTAACTAGCACTCATTGAACTCTTTTGGAGAATGCCATGGGTTAATTATGCTCCAAGTAGATGCAAACACTAAAACCATGTGTTGGGGAGTGTTAATACCTCAACTATCATTGGATAAAGAAGTGTTAGAAGTTGAATGAGGTAGAAATATCAGCTGCACTACCCAAATTAACACAATAATTCTTTTTTGGAACCCCACAATCAAGTTTATATGTAAACATGGAACCCCAAAATAGGTTTTTATATTGAAATAGAACCCAAAAATAGGTTTGTATGTAGAAGTATTAACCACTACAAATATAATATAGATCGTGTTGGTTCAAAAATTTATCAAGGGGATAAATTGGTGACTTTGAGTCAACAGTGTGGGATTAAGTCCTTATGTTAATCAGCAATTCAGGGACGAAGTCCCTATCCTATTAGCAGGCAAAATTATCTTTACTGAAATCCAAAAGGAGCAATCAATGAAAGAGATATTCAAAACTATTCATAAGAAAATATTCTCTATGGAGGCTTCGTACTTTTAGCAAGAAAGTATGAAAAGGAGATAGAAAGGAAATGAATTTAATGAAGGAAATGATGGGAAATAAAGAAAGGAAAGGAATAAATGGAGAATAGGATTATTAAATATAGTTAAACGCAATAGATACCATAATAACCCTAGGAAAAATGAAATAAGGCTCTAGGTGACTAAACACAAAGATTCACACTAGAATAACCCAATAAGGAGAAACAATATGTTCATGAAAATCTATTCTGATTCAATGGGTGGTGAAGACATAATTACACCCTTATGAATTTAAAACATACACTAAGATGATTCTATGATACTCATAGTAAACCAAAGACAACCATCTCATATTTACTCATAAAAGACAATTAAAATATTACTTAAACCCCACCGAGATTTCATATTTATAGAAATAATAGACATATTTAAAAAGAAGTTCTACTATGCAATTTACACATTAAGACTAACTGATAAAAATTATGACAAAGTTTCAAAAACTAAGATTTGAATACAAATGAATCAAACACTTAGTCATAATTTGTGAAGAGAATATGAACATGCAGTTTGCAAATCTTCTTCTTTGTATTGATCTTTGTTGAGTTGTAATATAATCTTACCTTCTAAAAATATGTCTCATAGTTCTATTTTTCAAAAATCCCCCCTACAATGAACCTAACACTTATATTTATAACACGGGAAGGTAGTTATTATGTGTAACCACTTTTTTTCATTATAGTTGGTGAAAAAATGAGTTTACAAAAATACATCACTTAAGTGATGTGAAAGTGCATTGGTGCAATTACACTGTATATAAAATTGAAGTAAAAAAATTGCACCACTTAAATGGTGCAAAAGTGCTTGGTGTTTTTACACCATTTGAAATGTGAAAAAATCAAAATTGCACAATTTAAAACTTACAAAGTTGACACAGTGCACTTGTATGGATTACATTTACGAGGTTCCACTTACAAAATTTGTAAGTAGAAATTGCAAAACAATGCATCTTCTTGCTGGTTTTGAAGAATTTGTACGTACTATTTTTGTTGGAGGCCACCAACATGTCGGAGGTGGATAAGTTGTTTCAGTTTACTCAAGGTCTTCAACCATGGGCTCCTCCCAAGAGTCTAGCCTCCACGTAGAACTCCTTGATGCAATGTCATTAGCCAGGTTTCTATACCTAACCTTCACCGCACCTGTAAGGTACCTTGCTGGAACTCACACTTCTTATGTGCCTGACAGACCTCCTAATCCTATCAGGAACTCCCCCATGCTCTAGAAGAAACTATCCAAAAGATGGTCATCTCGTGCACCATCATAACACTCTAGTTCCTTCAACTTTGGGAGTCTCATGACTGAAGAAGAACCAGACCCTAATGCTTTCACCAAACTTGCCACTGTTGTTTGGACTAAAGTCACTTCATCCTATAACTTCATTTGGAACACCAAGCTCTTATTCAACCTACCAATAAGTTCCATGATAGCCTATTCTGAGGTAGTCACCCTCTCCTTGAGCTCATCAAATCTCATACCCACATGGTCCTGCATCCATTGGAACTGGGCACCAACTTGCTCAATAAGGCCTTCACCCTCTACAGTCACTTTCGACTTACCAACGTGGCAACTTCCACCACTTGTACCTTCACCTTTGCCTTGATTTTGCTCATGGCCCTTGCTGGCTGCTTCCTAGAGCAACATCTTCCTGGACAGATCTCCTGCCATACTGGCTCAGACACACCAGATAGAAACTGGACTAACTTGACAGGGGAAGGGACACAAGACTATTTGACTCAAGGAAAATACAATCCTACAAAACACAAACTATGTGCTCTGATACCAACTGTCACGGGGCCAGCTCTCTAGAGCTGGCCAGGCCATGCAACACCGCTTGACCTATTGGGATTCCCTCATTGTGACGGGATTCACAAGGACTAAGGACTACGCCTTCAGTGTTTACCTTCACAAGAAACCCACAAACACAGTGGACAACAACTTGTATGAATAAAGGATTAGTAGTGGAAAACAAACACACACTTGCAAAGATCGAGAAATCAACCCAACACACATGGACATTCACACAATGCAAGAAAACTAGGAGTAACGTGTATTTTATTTACTCAATAGGACTATCTAGTCCAAAGTACAATAAATAGGCCAATCGGGCCAACATACACAACAACCATTGAGTTGGGCTCAGTCGATAATGCTCAGAACCACTCATATGATTATAATGAACAATTCCCTCCCCAGGTCTGATCACTCTCTACCTAGGACATAGCCGCCCCTGCTTCACAAAATCTAAGACCACAACACTACTCACAAACACCCACACAAGGCTTGTATGGATATGTGCCCATGGTTAACATAACATGGACTGACACACCAGCTTGTGCCCATGGTCCACATAAACTTGGGACTGACACCGGCTTGCTTCACATTGATTCGCTCTTCACCACTTTGTCAGTTATAGACTTGCATTCACCCAAATCACTGCACAAAGAAAGCTCACCAATCGCTTGATCAAGACGGACCAAACACGTGAATGACATTTGGGATGTTGAAGCATAACATCCCTCATAAACTACCCCACTTAAAATTGGTGACGTCCCTGACACCAACACAACTCCACTAGCAAGAACCCATGAGGACAACAATCTTCTATTCAAGCTCAATCTAGAGCCAAAAGATTAACCCATCTCTTCTTCAGACACATTCCAAGCCAAGAGGTTAACACTTCCCCTTTCCAGGCTCTATCCAGAATTCTAGGATCAAGAGACCACCACGTCCCTTCTTCAGATGCAAAGCCAAGAGTCTCACCACGCTCTTCTTCAGGCTCCCTTCAGAGTCAAGAGACCAAAACAACCCCCTATTCAGACCCAAAGCCAAGAGTTCACTACGCTCCTTTTCAACTTCTCTTCAGATTCAAGAGATTCAACACAACCCCTTTCCAGACCCAAAGCTAAGAGAAACACATCTCCTTACCAAGCTTCTTCCAAGTCAAGAGATTAAACCAACCCCATTCTAGACCCAAAGCTAAGAGAAACACATCTCCTTACCAAGCTCTTCTAGAGTCAAGAGATTACTACCTCTTCTTCAAACCCAAGAACCAAGAGAATACACACCCCCTATTCAGGCTCCATACTGAGTTAAGAGACTACTGCCTCTTCTTCAAACCCACGAACCAAGAGAAAAACACATCTCCTATTTAGGTTCCATGCTGAGTTAAGAGACCAAGGCCACTCCATTGACCTTCACTTCAAGGGCATCCAACTGCTCCCAGCTTGCTGAACTACACCGTTCCAACACCACTAGAAACTCTCTCCGCTTCAGACTACCAAGTAACCCACGGTCTTCACCCCAACGCACTGTTCAGGACACTGACTAGCTACAAAACTGAAAAACAAACTGAATCTCTGGCAACTTTCGCATGTAGACAAAGCTTGTCTACATAAGCTACACCAAACCAATGTAGCTTCGCAAGATCACCCTGATCTTGCCAACCCCCAAAAATGGGGCAGAGGAAAACGGCTCCTGATGACCCACCTCTTCAAGACTCTGCAACCCCAGTAGTCTAAGTGACACCATCGAACTTTCCTCCAAACAGTACTAAAACTCCCAACAAGAGTATGATAGGCAAAAGACAACTCTTCAGATCAAACACCCCAGGGCCATTTGTAGGAATGGAATTCTTCCACGAACTCTCCTCTGGAACCAACACGATGCAACATGATCAATTATCTTCCCACTGTGACACAACAAGCTGATGTCTCCTTGAGTATACGCCATGGCTGTGAAGAAACCACCCCACATCAACGGGAAAAAGGAACACGCTGCCCTTCTCACATCCCAACTGCCACCAAGCAATGCAAAATCCACTGACTCCTCGCCAATTCTTGCACTCTTCTGCATACTCAACCCGACACCACTTTCATCTTCCCAATCTCACTGCTCTGCTCAATCTTCACCTTGCACGTCTGCAACGGATCTGACCCAAGAGACTCCAAGATGGAAAAAATGTCAATTTTTTCCGAGTAGAGATTTTTGGGATTTTGTTTCAATATTTGGGGATAAATTTTTTTCCTCTTCAGAATTAATAACCTTTGATGCACCAGGCATGGTTTTCTGCGTGTAAAATATCTTTTTCGTGTTTGAGTGCATCGATTTTGCCTCAACAACAATAAGTATTATGTCCATAAGGCTCTCTTGATTCAAAAGGCTGACCATTTATAAACAAAACAATAGTGCTCTTCTTAACACTCTAATTTACACTCAAAACAAAGCCTGTAATTTACGCTCGAAACAAAGCTTTCCATCTTGAAGACCGAGCGTGAGAGAACGTCATCTGAATCTATTATCTCAACAAGCTCGCGAGGAATAGATGAACCCTAAACTGATTTAGTTGCATCTATTCTTGAACCCATACCTATTTTTGTGAAGATCTGCTATGCTATCACCATGCTTTTTGTAATACAATCTCACATTTATCTTCTGAATACAGTACCGACTAATAATGCACGCATAATCATCACTTAAATTCTTAAATGAGTTTCTACGAGAAACCATGTTATAGAAACTATTTTCAGCCATTATCTGAGTTCCTTTCACTGCTGTGCGAGGATGAGGCTCTTGTTCCATCACTCCATCCTTGTATGATGCTCTGTAACCATGTGTTTGGCCTTCTGTGACGTTTGAAGTGCTGGACCATGATGCTGATCCATGTAGTCATCTAATATTCTTTGTAATAACCTTCCTACATCTATAGTTATCCTAATATACTCCGCCTTGAAGATAGTAGGAAAGTAATCAAAACGGGCATCTCCTTGCTAACGCTAGATATTTCTAATTTGTCAAGTGCAAGTTTATCTTGGAAAGCGATTAATGTGTAGGAAATAGCAACATTTGAAGCATTGGATGATACTTCACCAGATTCTTTACTAGCAGAAACAGGAGTAGTGTTCATAGCGAAGACATCCTTTGGCACAGGCGTGAAAACAATGTATTCTCCGTCATCTTCATCGCCATTTTCCGATTTTGAACACACATCCTTTATTGCTACCCCTTTTTTATTCAAATTCACCTATAGTTCTAATATTAGGTATTATTTAATAATTTTGATGATGTTCGACCACCTCTTTGGTTATAATTTGTTCATCTACAGACATTCCATCATCATTCCTATTCCTTCCTGTAAGCTCTCCAGCCAAGTAAAACATTTCAGTCTCTTCATCATAGGCAATTCCTCTTCCAGTACCATCAAAAGCAATTCTAATGGCCTTTCCTGCAGGCAAGAGTCGCCGAACACGCGTCTCTTGTTCTTTTTATCTCGCATCCCTACTTTGATAGGGGATATTGAATAATCTAATCCTCTCTAAGCAGGAACGAGAGGAATAAGCCCTTGTAGATCAAAATCTTCCCAAAAAGGAAAGCCACCTTCATTTGGCATTTCAGGGGTCTCCACATTATTAAAGCTAGCATTAACAATCATATCCTTACTTCCTCAGTAATTAAGGTATTTCTGTCTCCTTTTTTACCTTATTGGGTAATTCTGAAGCTCTACAAACCTTGGGAAGTGCAGTTTCATGGCCACTCGATGTGCTCCTCTTTATTTACAGATGGTTTTGGAGATACTAATTCTTTGATAGACTATAGTGAGAATTTTCTTCTGATTGAGTCCATAGGGAATTTTTCTTTAGTAGAATCCAGGATCTTCATAATATATTTTTTTAACAATCTTTCCAACACCAGATTCAGGTGAAATAACATCATTTCTTTTAATGATCTTATTACGAGAAGGCACCTCTGTAAATGTGATGTGATTCCTTCTTGGCGTTAATAATTCTGGATCAATTATATGTTTCCTACAGTATATGAGAATTCTATTTGGAATGAGGTATTCCCAAGCTCATTGCAGTCCATCATCTGTCTCTTCAAAGGTAATGAATCGTGGAAAACATTTCCTATGATATGCTATGGGACAACATTTGAAAATTGCAAATTGTGTATCTTCATCTTCCTTCTGCTCAGTTTGCTTGCAAAACATGACACCTATACATAATACATGTAAATTGTGATCTATTCGCAATTTTCTTCTCAAGCTCTTCTGCCTCAAATTAAGGAGCAATCACTGTTGATACACACTACAGATGGTATAAGTGACCACAAGTTGTAGAAACACAACGGAAGACCTCTGCCCTTGAAGACTTATCAGAGGAGGCCAACTTTCCATAGTTAAAACACTAATGCTGCTTATACTTACAGTTTAAGCAGTAAAATTTTTGCATTTCCCTTATTTGTAACACTTCATTGTTTAGACTTTTCATAGGAATGAGACCCAAAATACATTGGACTTTTCATACACATCGGTGTTGTGTTTCTGTCTCCTTATACGAATTGAATGTTAGTACATAAATCAGGATAAATGGGTAAGATCATGGGCACAAACTCTTTTCTCGTACGGCTCTGTAAGGACAGTGCTTGACAAGGCATTTTATTATGTTCCACAAGTCTTTCAAATAGTGAGACTGCAAAGTCGTGCCTTTTCATATACTTCAACACTTGGAGACAATTGGTAGTGATGACCAATTAGAATAAGATGTTGAACACTTAGACCAAGCACTACCAACAACTGAGGTTCCAATGCGTCTGCTACTTCTTCCACAAATAAAATTGAAGCGTTTAGTGATTTTCAGAGTTCTTGATTGAATGGTGCACCCTGTAGAGTATCCACTACAACTACTCGTAACCTGGGTATTGTTAAGAGTTATTCGCACGACCTGGGAACAATGGGCATAGGGCATAATAAAAAGTAAATTGCATATTTTAATTAAAATAATTATTTATTATTATTATTATTATTATTATTATTATATTTTGCAATTGCATTACATGTAAAGTTGAAAATAAAAATTGTATGACTTGAAAAAGTGTTTAGGTAATTTAATACAATTTGTATAATTTGAAAAGAGTTAATGAAACATTTACACAATGGTAGGAGATGTTAAAAGCTTTTTACATGGCACAGGGATTTCAAAGAGCATTTGCATGGTTTGGAAAATAAAATGTTTTGCTTTCAACTTTGATTTCTAATTAAATTAATTAGTTAATAAAAATTAATTAATTAATTTTCATTTTTTTAAAAATTAAAAATTTTAGATGCAAACCAAAATTAGCTGAAAATTAATTCAAATTTTGCTTATATAGTACTACGGTTCCCAATTGATCATAAATATAGAAATATAAAAGTGTTTGTATGAACAATTTATGTCCCAAATTTGATCCAACTCTTCCTTACAATGATATAAAATGCCATAATATGTTTTTTAGTGTCATAAAAAGCCTTAATTACATTCCTCATAATCCTATAAAATATCCCATTTATACTTTAATTTAACCCATTTGAATCACATAATCTGACCCAATCTTCTTATTATGTCCCATTTGAATGACATTATTTATCTCAATTTACTTCTATCCCATCTTACTTACATAATTTATCTCATCATGTGAACTAACTATTTGTTATGGATTGAATCTCTAACACAATCTTATTATATGCTCCCATTTTGATACGAGGGATGAAGTCTATGAATTACTCATCTCAAAAGAAAGAGTTATAAGTACCATATGTTATATATAAAATGTAATCATGTAAACTACATATATAATCATGATAAGATATATTACTGTATAGAGATTTGATCCTCAAATCATATATGAAACATGTAATCTAAGGTAATTGGCATGCAAGTGTTATGTCAAGTAGATACATCAATTAGGAACACAGTAACAAGTAACACAATATATACATGTTAGAGATCATGAAAACACACCCAATAGAAGCATGTCTGATTAAAATCATGGCACCAAACTTAGAAACAATCATATATTTACCTATGCACATCTAAAAAATATCATGATTATGAAACACACAAGCACTTAAATGTAGACACATAAATTTAGTCACAAGTACTTGATAATGAAAAGTATTAACATGTCCTAAACCAAATGATATACACACATATACATGCTTCTTATTCACCATTTTTATAAGCTGATTATCTATATGTATGCTTGCCTTTGATTTCCATCACTAATACACATAAATTTATATATCAAATGATCAAGCTGATTGAAATCACCATCAGATTATGTCCAACTTAGGACACATGTGCTTGATTTTAACATAGGTCAGAGCTAGGAGGACAAGAATGTTGTTGCACTCATATCCACTTAGGTTGGTTATGTCATCTATGAAATAAATACTAATTTCTAAAATTCAAATCATTCTTTTGGTTAGATTAGCTAAATGAAATTATAAAAAGGTTAACCTATAAATAAACATCAAAGGTCATTCATTATGGGTACTGTATATTCACTTAGTTCAAGCTTATTTACTATTTAATTTTGATAAAATATGTTATATTCTTCCCAAATTCAAGATCATTCACAATGATTAGCCATAAGTCAAGTTAAGAGCATTTTGGATCAAGTCAAGAGCTATTATTATCAAGTATCAAAGCCATTTTATAGTTGCATATGTATAGTCAAAAGAACATAATTGCACACTCAATCTAGGTGGGATAACTACATAGATTTGATTTCCTTCCTTGAATTATTAGATACATATAAAGTGGTCAATCATCAAGATGGTGATTGAGATCAACTTAGCGCATTACACTCCCCACATTTTTTATATGATTTCAATCTATCAAAGTGCCCTTAGGGTTCAAATAAAAAATAAGATAGTCATCAATTTATGTGTGGTATAATTTTAAGTGTGATACCTCATAATACTCAAAAAATATAAGCACAAAAGTTACAATGATCACTTTTTCATCACAATCGACCAAGACAAGTCCATGGTCACTAGACTAGAGTGGCCTAGGCTAATGTCCACTTATAGCAGTTATGTCCAGGAACATTATCTAATTTTTCAATGATCTATCATTTACAAATTATATTTCTTTCTATATTTTATTTTCAATAACAACTTATCTCAAACATATAAAAGCAGTTTCTTATTTTATTCCTGATATTAAACATACATAATCACCTCTCTTACTTATTTTCATTTTTAAACATTAAAAATAGTCAACAAAGATACTAGTTTGAGATAAGTTGTTTTCTTTCTAGTGTTTTTTTAAACTAGTAGTTTTTCATATTTAGCATTTATCAAAATTAGAATTATTGATTATTGTACATGTTTATCATTATGATATATTTTAGTTTTAAACCTATATAGTCACATTATTATTTTTTTAAATAAAAAAATAGGGTAGAAAATACAGGTGAACTTGTACATTTTTATTCTAGCATTGTTTTCATTTTTCATTTTTGTTCTACGATTTTAGTCAAAAATTTTATTTCTAGATACCAAAGAGAAATATGATCATCTTTGATTGGATTTGAATAAGAACTACTCTAGGATTTCTCTTTTATATTGGGGATTCAAAATTATTGATTTTCCAAGCACAAAAATATTTGATTTTCATTAGATTTTAATTAATTTATTTTTTTTGTCTTCCTTGCTTTCATAGAAATTATGTTGTGACAATTTTAAAATTTATAGGAGCTATCATTCCAGGAAAAGTGGTCTTTTATTTTTCTTGAGCCTTGGTGTGAGGGGTATTTACCATATAATCAATCCATTCGATAACACTATTTATCAATTTTATTTTTCACATATCTCATAGTATGTCAGAGAGACTTAGGTTTTATTTTTCATTCATAGGAAGCCTTCAATCATTTGTTCTTGTAGTAAATCGATAAATGGTTAGCCTCAAAAAGTTAATTTTAATGTACCTTAGAAATGAGATAGTGTGGGTATGGTATAGTAGAATAATTCTTAGTGTGGTCATTATTTACAATGAGGATCAATATACCCAAAAGCCTATAAAACAAACACAATTTATCTAGTAGCACCCATTTTCATTTTTTTTTTTTACACTTTTGCATTCTAATCAAGAAAGTTAACTCTTTTATTCCTCTAAAGCATAGTGGTAGATTAAGTTGTATTTATCTATAGCATATTTAGAATCATTTTTTTTCTCTTCTAATATGGATAATATATAGGCACTTTTAATCAAATGTGATGAGGCAACCTTTCAAAACTATATGCACATTGAAGATGATGTTAGTAATGATCATGATAATCAAGATAATCAAACTATGCATGATAACTAATATATTCATAAAATCTTTGAAAGAATTGATCCCAATAAACTCAATGTAGTATATCTTGATCAAGTGAAATAGTTATAAATATTTCATCAAGGACTTCGACAATGCCCCCGCCAAGTGGATAAAGTGGTCCAACTACTCTTCGCATCTAATACTACAAATTAAGCAAAGATTGGATAATCTTCTTGTTGATTTATTCCAAACAAAGTGGAATATAATAGGGTGTTGGTCAATATAAACTATAAATAAAGTATCCATTCCATTTATTTTTGAAATAAGATTTCTATTACATCTAACCCCAATGAAAATTATTGGCTTAATTTCCAATTTGACCAACAATTTGTAAATTAGATATAAATGCCAAGTAACGCCTAGAATGTCACCAAAATATACCTTAAACACTAAATATTATTTATTCACATGTTTTTCTTAGTTCCTTGCACATTTGCAAAATACCACTAGAACTTTCTAATCCATTACAAGTTTTCTTTAAGATTAACATACATCCAAAAAGAAATAAAAATTGATTTTCCCTTAAATCAAGTTGTTAGTCATGAAATTAACTTGTTATATTAGTGATTAGTTTTTGAAATCAATATTTAAATCCAAAGAAAACACATGATTCACAATCTAAAATTGAGTTATTTATTGTATTTAAGTCCAACAGCAATTTCAAGCCAAGAAATTATTTCCAAATTAAATACTTAAATTTCCATATTACTAGTTAAATAAATATAATTAATTATAAACATATGATTTCCAAAGATGATATAAAAATCTTTTCTATTCTTGCTTATGAACTTTTCTTCTTACCTCATGTACCGTCTTGATAAAGTAAATGAAACATTTTTTAAAAACCAAGTACTGATATCAAATATCAGATTTTAAAAACTCAAATTTTATAAAATTATGGATCTAAAATGTTTAGAATTACCAAAAATAAATTAATTCACATTTTTATTAATAAATTTATCTTCTTCACTCCATCCAAAAATTACTAACTCAATCGTAACAACAACTAAATATTTAAATAATTTCCAAAATTAATTTCAAAAAATAGTCCAGATAAATATATTAATCACTTTACACATAAATATACATCAGTTTAATTTATATTTAATTCGAATATAAATTATGATTGTTAAATGCACTAAGGTATCTTAAACATTGACCAAGAAAAGGCACATAGATCAAGACATTCTACTAAAATTTAGAATGAACAAGATCGTAACAAGTCAACAAACAAGCATAAACACTATCAAGCCGCAGGTTAGAATGAACTTTTAGAAATAATATCTGAGCACAAGTATAATGAAGAATTAACTTTAAAGAAGTTGAGTCATAAAATTTAGATTTGAATCTAATCAAATGATTATATTTAAAGAAACACGCATTACATGAGTATTATAACATCAATCAATTTGCAATTGAAAAATAACTAAAGACTTTTTACGTAATCAACTACTACCTTTTGAGTTTTCCTCCTTGGTGAACACGAACTTGTTACTAAATAGAGTGTAAAACAACATCAAGATCAACAATGAAAATGTTATTCATTTAATATAAGTCAATATCATACTGATAATTTAGTATTTAGTATTGCATAGATTATCTGAATTTGCACACTTAGCATTAAGTTAAATCATTCCATGCAAGAAGTTGAACATCAAAAACAAAGTCAAACACAAAAGGAAGTTATTATACCAAAGTTTCCATCATGACTTATAATTGAGTTTTAATCTTTTAAGAATATACAAATTATACGAAAGATTTATTAATTTACACTTGTCTATTATTTTATCAAATTTAGGATTTATGTAAAAACTCTAGATGACAACACTACTATTCAGAATTAGGAGAATAATATAAAAAAGATAACATTCACTTATTTGGAACTACTATATTATGGAAACTTACTAAAAATAGCAAACTATATGGAGAAACAAAGACTTCGTTGGAATCTATGCTTTCAGAAGGCATTTGTAGATAAAACTTGCTATGTAGAGAGCTCTAGTGACTAGGATCAGGATCCTAGAACTAGATATGGCCCTAGATAATAGCGTTAGGAAGAGGACACTAGAGGAGTGGCACTCATGTCCATCATAGGGTGCTCCTGTCCACTTTCAGTGTAGAAATCATAATTTTTAGGTTCTTTGTGCATGTTTATAGAGCTTATATTTGGTGTAGGATCTTGTGATCACTTGTGGAGACCACTGTATGATTGATTTTCCTTTAAAGACCCTAACTTTCTTGACATGTGAAGACTAATACAAATCAATGGGAAAAAAGGGTCAGTGGTTGAAGTTGGGTGAGACTTTAACAACATGTGTGTTGAGTGTTGCCTACATATCAATACTCTAAGGAGGGATCAATTTTCATGTAGTTCTCCATTGTTATAGTGGTGTATGAATAATTGGTGAAATGTGCTAAATATTGGTGCAATACTGATGTGATTAGATGTTTTAGTTATGACTTGTTATCTATCACATGTACTCATACTTGAACTCTGGGCTAATAGGGATGTATGCAATTAGAATTGGAAAAAATGGATATTCTACTCTCAATGTGCAAGTGTAATTCTAGTGCTTTTCGGTGTGGAAGCCTCTTGTATGCCAAATGGTTTGAAAATTGCTTATATATTCATATCATTGAAAATACTTCAAATGGGGCTTCTTAGGGACATGGGTTGACCTTTTTATGGCTTTAAACTTAGTAAATTAGTTTTTATTTAGTGGGAAGACAAGAGAGGGGAGAAGGACAATATAATAGTGCGCTCATGTCCCCTTGGGCATTCTTATCTAATGGGTGATTTATCATGTCAAGTGTTAGATAGGCCCAAAAATATGTCTAAAGTTGACCAAAATATGGATAAGTTCATTCAGGGGTCATATATCAACTTAAAAGAGTGTGTAAGGTGGTCAAAAGTGATCAAAAGGGCCCTTAAGATAGGTCTAGAGCTAAGTGTGTAAAATAGTAGTCACAAGTGAATGATTTTAGCTTAAATGTTAATTTTACGTGTTTACTTTTTCCACCCTTTATCCTAGTAATGCAACAAAGCAGAAGTACTATAGTAAAAGGAAAAAAAGTGCATCCCTGAACTTACCTGTGGAGAAAAATCTTGAATGTATGACATAATGTTGAATTGTGCTCCACATAGAAACTTGTAATGAAACATATGTAATATCAATATTTACTAAAGATAAATTATCAAAAGTGAAATACAAGAAACTAGAGAGTGACAATGAATGAATACACCTGATTGGGTATGTGAACTATTGTGCTTTATTGGTTCAAAAATTGACGTAAAACTAGTGACTATAGTAGATTGTGTACTTGTATTAGCATTGAATAACTTGGATTGGACTGTGAATGCCCCAATCCTCATTTGTAAGTGGGTGTACTCAAGAACTCAAGTGTGTAGAACTAATGCAAATAATGAACCATCCATTAAAAATATAATAAGGCTCAATTCTGGTGTAAAACTGGCACAAAATTGGTACAAAAATTGATGTAATGAGGAAATAATGTGCCGCAAACATGCCCATAAATTATATTTGGTGCATAAATTATAGATTATGAGATTGAGTATAAAACTATGATTCTGAGTAGAACCTGAGTGCCAACCTAGAACAACATACCACACATGATTACTTCAAAACTAATCAAATCTTAGACAAAAGTGTGTAATTATGAGTAATTATAGAAATTGAGACTTTGAAACTGTTGAATATTGATCTGAGTAAATTGATACTCTAATAAATTATATAAATGTCTATTTTTCTGGCATTTAGACAACAATGCTAGAAATTACACTAGAGAAGTGCTCTCCTATCTAATGTGGTGTTCCTATCCAAATTGACTTTTTATGTTTTTTTTTTGGTGCCTAAAACTATGTGAACTATTTAATCACTATTAGATCATGTCTGTGTACTGATCTGGGAAGCCTAGTCTCTAAGATAAGATTTTGTGAATGCTCCCTCTTTTGAGGTGAGTTGTTGAGCTTACATAAGAACTTAACTCAAAAAAAGGTTATGCAATAGGTTGTTATGATGTGTAATTATAAATCTGAGCAAAAATGATGTCATATAAAAACATAAGTCATCATTGTGTATGTAACCTAAGCATAGTGATAATGAAAGATGTATGTGAAAACAAGCATTCTAAGAAGTTTGTCTAGATAAATGTGACAATGAAGCATGTATATAATTGAGCAACTAAGTATATAACATTAAATAGATCTACTTAAGGAACAATGCATGATGTCTATCATGTCATTGTAAGTGGGTAGGTGCATGATGTCTATCATAACATATAAATCTTAGTAAATAAGAAAATAAAGTGTCATGGCCATGATGCACACAATCAAAGAGTACATGCACAACATGAAAAACACATGATGGAAGGCCAAGGGGACATAAATAAGGGACATGGTCAAATTTCACTTGAATAGAAGACACATACAAAGGCATGTTCAAATGCCCTCACATGCATACAAGGAATCAATGGAGGCTTAGATCCATATAGAAAGACATGTTCAAATGTCCTCACACGTATAGAATCAGAGATATAAAGGCTTAAGCCACTTGATAATGACATATTTAAATGTCCTCAACAAAAATAAAGAAGTACATATAAGACATAAAGTTAAGAAAAAAATATAAAAAAACATGCAAGATTATGTATTTTGATTAATAATAACAAAGTTTTAATCTAAGAAATATTTAGTAACTGAGATAGGCAATCATATATCACAATGTTATTGAGTGAGCTATATCATAAGATGTAATATAATTTGAATTATTGAGTGTGTGAGAAAGATAATGTGGCCAAATAAGGATAAAACCTATGTTTACCATGACCCTAATGAGCTAATTGATGAATGTACATGTTATAGGAATCCTATGTGAAATTCGGAACTGAGTAGTGATAGTTTGAGATCACTGGGACAAGATTAGGGTGAGGTACACTAGAGCACTACACTTTTCTCCTCCACAATGCTCCTATTTAACTATAACTTCTAAGTATATAATAGTAAAAACACTTGCAATTGGTTTTGGGAATGATGTCGTATGTAACCTTTAGACCCTCATATACACCAATGAAGCATGCATGATATAAAATTGGCTAAAACATTTATATAATAGTATGCACAACTAAATTAATGTATTACAAAATATATATAAGCATGCATAGGTCCTGCTTTTGTTATTTTCTATAATATTTCACTATTTTGTGTGTGTGTGTGTGTGTGTATAAGCTATTGGGTGTGGAGCCTAATTATCTTCCAAGATTAGAGGTTAAAATTTTAATGTTATTTTAGCCAAGTTTTGGATCCCATTCTTTGTATCCCTGATAGTGCAGGAGGTTGCACGCTCTAAAGAATTTTTTTTAATTAAAATTGCCTTGTTAAATTGTAATTTTGTAGTCAATCTAGGTTTTTGATTAAAGGTTTCTAGATCTAATAGTAAAGGTTATGTTTAGGCATTTTTACTCTAACATGTATTCATATATGGTTGAGATGTATGATAATAAAATATTTTACATAGAGAGGAGGTGAAAAAGGTAGAGAGGTGTAATGGGACTTGTTATAGGATTTATTTTGTCCTTATATTGATGGAAATAAAATACTAGACAAGTTTGGTGGATGTAACCCATATTGGGTGAACCACATTAAATTTGGTGACTCATGTTATGTGTGTGTTTATGTTTATTTTATGAATGTTTGACTAATTAATTTTATAGTTTCTCTTATATGTTATTTGATGATAGATCTAGGTTTTAATTTATCCTAACATAAGCTAAGAAGTAAACAGAAAGATACTACCTGATGAGTCTTGTGAGAGAATAACAATCAACGGGCCCTGGTTCAAGAAAAATAATTATGACCTTTCACTGATGGAAAGGTGGGTACTGTTATGGTGGATTTGATCTCAATATTGGATAATTTGAATATGGACCTCCATATGTGATATAACTTTCACTACCATATTGATTATGTTTAGCTATGTGGATTTTTAGAGCCCATCTCAGAGTAGGTGAAGCCTATGATGTTGCCTTATGTGAAGTGCCCCTAATATTATGCAACACCAATCAAAAGTGTGTTGGATTAATGAGTGGATCTCTATAATCTGTGATAAATCTTTTCTAGAGCCCCCACTCTGCCCCCCCCGCTGCCACCCCGCGCGCCCCACCAACCCCCCTCGCCCCCCCTCCCGCCGTCCCCCCCCCAAAATAGGCCTTAATGGAATTGTAGATCTTTATTATGAAAATCTATGGGTATGTTGTTAATTTTTAGGTGACTATATGTTGGTGACATTTTTATGTGGTAAAGGATACTCATAAAGGATCCCCAAAAATTTAATGAATTCATTAGAATAAATATATTTCAAGCATATGTGAAATGTAGAAGGAGCTATGCAAATTTGTTGAATCCAAAGATGTCCCAATAAGATGTCAAAGACCCTCCACTAGGTACTATTGTAAATCTGGTGGCCACATGTACTAGACTGACCTATAAATATTACATATTGATTTATCACTAAGGAAAATTATTTATCCATAGATATTTATAGTTGATAATTTGATTTGATTATTATTTGACTAAGTTGTAAGTCATATGGTGTTATGAGACAGTTGAATATTGCTTTAATTTCATGATTGCATTGCTATGAGTTTAATTATATGGTATATTCTTACATTGTTATCATGTTGATTTAATAGTATTTTATGATATATATGTCATGATGTATGGACTAACTACCTAATTGTCATGATTTGGAATGCAAGAGAGATTCATCACTCAGAGCATGATGGAGGGATGCATCATCGGATAGGGTAGCATAGATGAAGGTGTTGGGGGATGACAGAGGAATGGCTAGACCCCTATACACATCACATTAAATAACACTCATTAAATGCATTGTTTGAATGGTTAATGTTAGTGCATTTTTAATGATTATTTGTATTTTGATAATCATTTTTTAATACTAGGTGTGTGTTGTTTCAAATTTATGCCTATGTGGAATTAATTTTGTATCATTGCATTGTGGTGCTATGAGCTTATGCCATGTTATGGAATTCATGATTGAACGTATATTTTTATTATTTGGTTATTACTAACTAAAGCCTAACCATCATGTTTTGATGTAATAATTATGGAATTACCATTTCAGTTTAAGAGAATAATATCAACTTACATTAGTAATATTGTTATTAAGTCATGATGATTATTTACTTATATTTAGGTTAGTAACAAATAAAATGATTGTAATTTATTGTGCTGTAATTAATCATTTTAATGGAATTTTATATAAATAAGAAAGGAAAAAAAAAGGAATAAAATAAATAAAAACAAATAAAATAAAGGTAAGGTGTTATTAATAGAATAAAATAATTTTATTTCATTATTCTTTGAAAATAAAATGAATTAAACAAAGAAAAATCATGAAACAAAAAGAACATCATGAAAAGAAAAAAAAGAGTAGTAAACTTTAAATAAAATAAAAAATAAGAGAGGGGGCAAATAAGAAGAGAAGGGTAGTGTTAAGAAAGAGGAGATATGGAACTAGGCAAGTATTATTCCCGGATCATGCTATTCCAGGTTGGGCACCATCAAGGAAGATAGGTGATGTATTAAAATTTTGTGTGAATTTATATACTTGGCACTTCTTTGAAATCTTATTAAAAATTTCATATATATATTAGGTTATTATTTCATGATTTCAGTATACTATTTTTGGTGATAGGTTATTTTGAAAACTTCGATATGAACTCAGTTAACTCAATGTCAATGTTTGTATACTCAATTTTTATGAAGTAGTATACATTAATTGATCTTATTTCCATATACTAAAATTATTTTTATCTAGTTTTTAGTACACATTGAACCTATGACTTATTTCATGATATAGCTATCTAGTTTGTTGTAACATTAAACTAGTATATGAATTATTTTAGGATTATTGAAATTGAAATTATGCTGAAATTATTTTTTGATATAAAAACTAAGAAAAAATTAGTATGTCAGTATAAAGATAGGTTTGTAATGATCATGATGTATATTCAATATATAACGATTATAGGATAAGGAAATTTTCACACACACACACACACACAATAGCGATGGTGAAGGCAATGATTATAGATATATTTTTTATAGAATGTAACAAACTGATTAGTGTATTTGTTAGTTCTATATTGTAAAGCTGATGAATATGAATGTGTGCAATGATTTTGTTAGATATATAGTGATTTTGTTATTTATATTTAGTGAATCAATGTAAAATGTAACAAATTCAATTAAGAATATATATATATATATATATATATATATATATATATATATATATATATATATATATATATATATATATATATATATAATATTATTTCAATTTATTAATAAAGAGCGTGTGCATGAAATAATATATAGTAGGTTTAAATTAGAGCAGTGATGTATAGGGTCATCTGAAACTACAAACATATATGTAGCAGACAATGCACCATTACTCTATAGGTCATATAAATGAATGTTGGATAGGTTGATTATATATACATATAATTATGTGTAACTTATTATTTAAATAGGAAGGAGATTTAAATACTATATAAATAAGTTTTCAATAATATCATAGTGTATATATATTCTAATAAAAATCATTTTGGAATACGCTATGGGCATAGATTTATAATACATTAGTGTATTCCTAATTATACACCATACTTCCAGTTATTATTCCTAATAATATTTCTTTGAAATATTGTATAATTAGCTAAATTAGTGATACATCACATATACCTTCTATTATTTAAAACAATGATTTATTTGGTTATTAAGTATAGAAAATTTTACAAAGAATTATATCCACTTTATCCATCAAATAAAAATGCTAAGGGGGATGGCATGTATCCTCAATTCATTCATCAAGATGATTATTTTGAGCTCCCTTGCTCTCATTTTGTGGATATGATCATCATGATTCAAATTGCACTTTGACCTTTAGTTATAGTTCTCATGTTCACCTTGTTGATGTACATATTCATATCCGAGCACAGATGAAATAAATGGAAGTAGAAAATGACACATGGATGTGCCTCTATCTGGTCTTCAACCTATTTTTCATATGTATGGTTTAGCCTTCATTTGGTCCTCCTCCTATTTCTTATCATGTTTCAATGGTAAACATATTTAAGGGGGATGTAATGTCATGTACCTAGAGAGGGGTAGAATACTAGAATAATGAATAGTGGTTTAGTACCACATGCATAAGAAGGAGGAGTAGGGTATATGAGAATTATTAGAAATAAAGGGGTATAAGTTAGTGTTAGGTATCTAAGAAGTTATTTGTAAGTAATCCTTACTCAAAAGAGGTATCCCCCTTGAAGTGGCCCATGATTCAAAGTTATTCCTTCCATAAAAAGAATGATGTGTTTGCAATAAAATGTTTTAGATAAATATATACATGATTTGTTGTCATTTGATCAGTTTTAAGAATGAGGTTCCTATCAATCTTGATCAAATCTTGATTGTAGATCAAAGCTTGGTGATATATAAATGTAGATCTTGATATTACATATATTTTTATTTGAATATGTCCACATTAAATAATTGATGAGTAAAAATATATTCTAATTTGTGTAAGACAAATTGATGAGTTATGAATATAATCAATCAGTAGATTGACATGTGATTACACATCTTTTATATATCTTGTGAACCATAGTCATATGATAACCATGCTTGAGAATAGATGTAAATAGATATAGATGTACATGTATATGGATGTACATAGATATAGTAAGATGAATAGTATTATATAGCTTATTAATAAGGATATCACTAATATTTGTATAAATAGTAGCAATAATGTAATGTTACATTATCACTATACTACTAATTGTGTAATGTTATATCCGTTATTGATATAAATATATGAATTAAATATATAATGACATTCAAAACACTATATATATATATATATATATATATATATATATATATATATATATATATATATATATATATATATATATATATATATATATATATATATAGATATATAAGCTATGAGGAGGCTAAGTCAATGCTTTGGCTAGGTTTTGAACTCTAAGTAGAGACTAAGTAATGTATCTAAAGTATAATAGTTTTATATAAAAAAAGTCAATGGAGTTGAACCCATAACAACATATATAGATGAAATACATAGACTGTTGTGGAGTAAAAAAATATAAAGAAACTTTGCAAATGCCTTATATGGTGAATTTAAATTAGAGGTTTATTTGGTCTATTTTGAGAACTAAGAGTAAATAATGAGAGTGGAATATTGATATAAAAATGTCTATTGACTATAGTACTCAATTTATATCTTGATGATTGATGAATGTAATGATTGTTAAAATATTATAAAGAGCCTGATTAGAATTATAAATGATTGTTAGTATATATACATACAATATTGAAAATTTGTGTATGACACATATTATGAGTATATTAATATGTCAAAGTACTTATATATAGCATATATTAGTGCATCGTGATGTGTGCCTATAATTTATAGTTATTTTGATTGATAAAAACTAAGTTATAGATCCCTAAAGAAGGGAAAATTATTTTTATATGCATACAACCTCCTTAAATATAATAAAATATTTAAACGAAATATTATGTTTTCATGAGAGTTATGATTTTATTTATCATGATTGTTTGGTTGTAATTGAGTAGTGTGTACATAAAAAGATGGACTATGATATTGGTGTTTATCATAGAATGTACTGTATTGAAATATTTTTGTACCTAACATCCCCCTTTTTCTATAGAAAAATGGGGACCCAAATTTTTAGATTATGGTCTTGACTTTGAGCCTCTTTCAATACGTTTTGGGAGTTTTGAACTCTATAAGTTTTTGGGATTTATGTTTCAAACTTATCTTGATTGGACTTATCCTTTTTGGACTAATTCATTTTGGGATTTTGTTTTTGGAACAATTATTCTACAAGATTTGGTCTTTGGGGTTTTTAAGTCAGATATTTTGTCTAAATAAGCTTTATTGGGATTTTTTCTTTCAAGATTTTTTCTATCGGACATTTTGTTCGACAGAATTTGGTCTTAGATATATTTTCCCCATAACAATTTTGTCTGATACATTTTTCCCATAACAATCTTGTAAAAACATACCCTTCAAGCTTTTTTCCTTGGACTAATTCTTTCAAGTCCTTTTTGCTATAGCCTTATCTTTATTGGGAAAATTATTACAAACATTTTATCCAAAACAATTCCCCTGATGGAATTGGGTTTGTGGGAATTTTCCCTAATGGAATGACCCTTTGACTCTTTTGTCATGGCCATTTTGCTTGATAGAATTTCCCTTCAGGCTTTTTGTTGTAGTCATTTTTCTTGATAGAATTTCCCTTAAACTTAATTTCTATAGGCATTTTTCCCATTAAAAAAATCCCCCACATAAAAAACCTAAAGAAATTTGCCCATAGCAAAAATCCCACAACAATTTCCCTAAAACATTCAATATTGTGGGCTTTTTGCAAGGACATTTTATCCAATAGACCAAAATCCCCATGGAGCTGCCAAGTGGCACCCCTACCATCAAACACTTTATTATATATATGCTAAGTCATTTTACGTTTATGTTTGTAGGAGAAAACCTAGAAGTGATAAGTGTCAATCTCCTAGGGAACCAAAATGTCAAGTACTAAGATCTATGGTGCACATTAACTCACATACTAAAGATCTAAAAGCATGACAATAAAGGATTTTCAAAATATCCAAGAGAGTGCCAAGTGAGAACATTGAGGGAGCCCAATACATAGAGATCCAATAGTATACATGAGCCTAGTACATAGAGGAGCATAGGATGTGACAAGTGTCAAAAGCTTGTAAGAGTAAATGAGTCAAAGCATTAAGATCTATGAATTGCATTAACTTGGGTATAGTTGATTTTACATTGCAAGATTAGCATGGACTTTTCAAAGGTCCTAAAAATAGTGAGGAGCTACCAAGTGGCATAAAGGCATTCAAGCTAGGATTGTAAGGTACATAGAGGCCTCACAAAGTTTCCAAGTGGCATGCTCATATTTCATCATGCAAAAGATCTGACAGTGTGAGTCTTAATTGGACTTTTCAAAGATCTAAACTCAATGAATGACATGGGCAACATGAAATGCATAATCATGTTAGATTAGTCATAGTTAAACAATGCCACTAGTTCTAAAGGATTGATACAATGATACTTGTCTTTGAGGCATGTCTGAAGTTCTATTTGAAGATGGCTAATCTAAAATATATAACAGGTTGTTCACATAACCTATAAAAAGAGACATGTAAAATTTTGTAAAATTTCACATATATTTACAGTTTACATGCGGTTTAAGCTATAATTATAAAAATTACCTTTGTTTTTATATAAATGCACATGTTGTATAGCCTTGACAAAGGTTAAACTTAAACTGATAACTAAAAATAGACTCTTATATGGTTTTTGACCAAAGTTATAACTCAAGTTCTGACTATCATATGTAATGATCCTGCATGAACTTAGAGGTTGAGGTGCCCCCTTCCCCAAGTCTATATAAGAAATTATAATCCAACTTGGATTTTGGTTAGAGAATTTTGAATATAGGAGAAACATCAATTTTGATAGTCAATGAATGTGTTTATGTATTTTCTTTTCAATTTATGTATAATTAGTTGCTATTTTATTTGGTTATATGTTTCAATAATCTTTAGTGTGCAATAGATATGAATGTAATCTTGATTATTTTGATTGATGTATTGATCTATAGATGTGCAATAGCTATTGAAATATTGATAAAATATATTGGTTAAGCTATTCAAGTTCTTTGATTCAAAATTCTGAATGTGTACTAGATCTTTTTTGATGTAGTTTTCTATGTATGTGCCAAAGTTGCCTTAAATATTTCATTAACCTGAGCCATAATCTCTTGAGTAAGAGTGTGCAACAACTACCTTAAAAGGAACAAATTTTATCTGGGGCTTGGGAATTTTCTTGCATCATTATCCCCTTAGATATCTTATCCACATCTAATTGTGTGTGTGTGTGTGAATTTCTACTAGTTACAGGTGTAAGTTTTGAAAGAACTTGTCCTTTTAAAAATTAACCAAGGAAGTAGTTCTTAAAAACTATAGAGCTTTCTTTTATAACTTACCCTTCCCATCTTTTTTGAGTTTGTTTTGAGATCTACCCACTTTAGATTAGTAACCAACATCCATACAACTCATATAGAGATTCATTATCCTTTAGAGGTGACACCTCCATCCAAAAAATCTTGATAAAAACTTGCATGCCCTACCAACTATTCCATCAACAAGTTGTCAAAGACTGCATACCTGTAACTCATACCTTGGAGTAGAGTTTACCTCCATTGAGATCTTAAAATGTTAGAGGCTACCTCATTGATTATGGTATGTATAAAATATGCATCAACAAATCTACTTATGAAAATTAGTAGTATGTAGTGTGAGCATAGATTATACCCAAATAGTATAAACTATACTTGTTTGCTTATTATTTATGTGATAAATAATATTATGAAGATTCATTCGTATATTTAACAAACTAAATATATGAATTTTGATTATCTATATGTTCAATATGTTTTATGCCTACCAGTAAGAAATAATCTGTATGAATCTATTGGTTATATGTGTATTAACCAAATCTCACATTGTTGGTGTTGAGTAAGTAGTGAGATGGACTTTAGTAGCTTAGTAGCATCACCAATCTTAGATGATGATAATTTGATCAAGTGGTGTGTATAAAATTGACTGATCCTAGAGATCAATAACTATTGAAAACTTTGACCAAAGTAATGTTAGTTACATAATGTCATTTCATATGTATGATTTACATGTTTGTGCGATATTATGTTTAAATAGATTTATTTATGGTACACTACATGTTCTTAAAAATCATACAACACACATGTACTAGTTTGTCTTTATGGATTCCTACACCATCACTATCTACTCATCCATGAAGGGAGGGAAATTTTATGATGGAGGATTGTACAAGGGATCCATGGTCTGTGGTTGATGTGGAGAAGTGCTCAGATAATGCTCTCTCTCCCCACAATAGTAATTCATTGGAGACAACACTTGAGATTGCCATAGATACTAGAGTTTAGAAACTCATACTCTATGGAGCCTTGCATCTTGTATTTTGTACATTATATTATAATTATTATTATTGAGATAGTATCCTTGATGAGATGTAATCATTTATTTATCTATATTTTGACAACAATGGTTGTATCATTATACCAGCCATGGCTGGATATTTGTAATTACTTTTCATATTTTGATATGATGTGTTTCATATGTCGATAGTGATAAGTGACATATAGATGTCACATGATTGTTTTAAAGTTATCATACTTAGAGATTTTTATCTAGATCACTAATTAGATTCTCTTGGTGTAATATAATAAAGAATACATTGATTTAAAAAATCATGTTATTATAATTCGATCACAGTGAGGATGTTACATGTGGTATCAGAGTTATGGCTCGAACTCTAAGACCTAATGAGTCCACTAGAATTTTTGTATCCTTATGTTTAATAGAAAGGATAATGGTGAAAAGCTAAAGTATCCAGAGAGGATCCTTCAAATGTCAATGATAGCCCTCCATTTGATCCTAATTAATTTTTTGTTGAACAAGCAGTAAAGTTAGATCACATTATCGTAGCCATGAATGAAACCAAGGACCAAAAAAGCCATAGAATATAAAGTTCATGTCCATAAGGAGGAATAAAACTAGAATGAACTAGAATAACATCCAACTAAGCAATAAAACCCTCAAGATGTAAGAGCATAAATAGTATTACACTAGTTAAGTGAAGTGTAATTTGGATTTGTAATGCCTCAGTGTAGAATCATGCTACACCATGATTGGATTTATGAGATTTAATAGATCCTCATGTATGGCTTGATGACTATTGTAGGTAATAAACATCCATGAAATGTTGTGTGTTACATTGAGTGTGTAACCTTAGGATCACTCATACCCTCTTTAATTTGTTAAAAGGTTGGTTTATCAAGAATATCGATGGTGATGGTTGTATATGATGTTTGGGTAGGTGAGTGCATAATATATCTCATGAGTCTAGAACAAGAGATTCTTAAAATATTTTTGATCACTTAGATCAAATACCTCAAGAATGATTACATCATTACTTGATAAATAAGTCACCTTCACCACTTGTGTTTTATATTGTGAGTGTTCAAAAATCACAGAATGCTTCTCACTTAAGAATATGTTCATTTTAGATAGTGTTTTGCGTCTTATGCACATTAATTCTAGGGGAGGGAATCCTAAAAGACTGTTTAAAGATTGGCATCACTTAGTAGGATGGCAATTCTCCTTGCAGTGAAGTGTAGTTATCTTTGTTGAGGATTCATATGTGTTAGGAAGTTTGCTCATGGATTGGCACCCCATATGTTTATGTGTATTTGGAAGATGTGTCATCTCACATAGTTAGCATAGAGGTGAGTTATTACTCTGTCACCCTCCTTTGACATTATTATAAGCTCACTAAATGGAATCATATTTACATGATGTTGATTAAGTGTTCCTTTAATCGTAAACTTGTTTTTGAAATGTTGTTTTGACAATATTCTTTGGAGTTTGTGGGATAGTGTCTATAATTATTATTGATAGACAAGTTGTAGGAATGGAATGGATTGATGCATCTATGTGGTTAATATTTTTCCTTTTGGTTATGGAAATAGGTTATGAAACTATACTTACAAGTTTGGTAACTGTGTAGTGATTTTGGCATCTTGGGTTGTGATATTTTCTTCATACCATATGAGGGTATTTAAGAGTTTTTTTGTTCAGGTGTTAGTTTACTACTTTCCACTTTTATATTTTTAGAGTCAAAATTTCCAGTTTTAATTTATATAAAATACAAAATTAGATGACTTAGGCATGGCTAATAGCACCTAACCTATAGGTCCTCTCTCTTGTTCACACAACCCTTCTCAACTAGGTTTTCAATGAATCCCAATCATTTGTAACTTCCTGGACTTAGTTCTTTAAGACCTAGGTAGCCCTCTAAATCTTAGATCAATCCCTTAAGATCTCATCCTTTTAGGACATTAACACCAAAGTTGGACACTAATGCCAAAACCTAGGGTGTCTTATTTTTGATGCTATTGTCTAAATCCACTTTAGCCTCAAAAGATTAGATTTTCTCAAATCCTTATCTTTTCCCTTGTTGGCCTAATACAAGTTCATCTAACCCATAAACATCAATTTCCCTATAAAAGGACATTCATTGTCCATTTAGAAGGGCTAACACTCATTCATAGGAGAGAAGCAAACATACAAGTAATTTCACTTAATCACTCTTCCCTATTCTCTACATACAAACTTCTAAGACTATTCCAAGCTCATTCAAGTATTCAAACCAGTCCCTAGTCATCCAAAGTACATCTAGTTTCACATCTAGTTGCATACATCACACAGTATTTACACCAAACACTTCAATGGGAGAACTACATTAGCTTGATCCCTCTTCAAAGTATTGGTATGTAGGCAGTGTGACCACACATGAGGTGTGAAGTACGTTTAGCATATCTTTTACACACTAACCCCCCCCTCTATTTTCTAAAGTTTGCACTCATGTTCTATTACCAATATCTCCTTAGAGGATCAAAGATTGAAACATGCACACAATGAGCTATGTAAGGTCCTAGACACTAAAATTTTAGTGATAAGGTAACACAGACATTCCAAACATAACCCATAAATCTCTTACCCTCAGGACACTAGCATAGGAGAAGGACTATAGTGCTGGATAGTAGGGTGTCCACTTTATGATGCTACTTTCCATCTCAAAAATGAATTTTATAGGGTTGTTCCTGCTTATTTCCTAGTCTTTCTCCTCTAGTATCAGACTTCATCTTAGTCCAAAATAGTAAAAAATAAGCTAAGTTGAATATTCTCTTTCCTATTACTATATTTAGAAAAAGGTAAAATACTATCTATTTCCACAAATTATTAGGTTAATCAAAGCATATTTATTTATTGATTTACTATACTTAGACCCTTTATTTAATTAGGAATTAAACAAATTAATTTTATAAAAGGATAAAACATTTGGTGAACTTGACTTACTTCAAATTTTTAGATAAAAACTCTAGGGCTAATTATTTATGGTTTTTTTTAATATTTTCCTTTTTTTTAAATTAAAAAAATAAAAAACTATAAACTAATTGAAATATTTTCAAGAAATTCACTCAAACCCTAGTTTGCACATACTAGGTCCTCTTTGCATACAAACAATTTCAAACTAGTAGGAAAAATATATTGCTAATTTTAAAAATATTTTCAAAATTTTCCTAAATTTTTCAAGCTCAATTCTATAAATTCATAGATTTTTTATAAAAATTATCATACTAATTTTGAACATTTTTATTTTCAAACCCTAGTTGCATCAATTAGTTCTCAGTTATTTTCCAATCATTTTCTGCATTTTTAGTTGAATATCTAAATCAAAAAATCTTTTCAAATTTAAAAAATTCATAGTAAATTCAAAACTTTTATTTTTCTCAAAACCCTAGTTGCACATACTAGATCCCAATAAATCAAGTACTATTCCCCAAAAAAATTTGAATTTTAGTTGCATATTAAACTCAAAAAATCATTTTCAAATTCAAAAATTCATAGTATTTTGCAAACAATATTTTTGAAAAATCCATAGTTTAATATACTAGCTCCTAATCTACTTCTTGAGGTATCACCTTACATCTTTAGCCAAATTGAAAACATGATGATCTGTTATTTACAAACTTTGCTTACATTTATTTTAAATAACAAAGAAACCATAACAGGCCTTATCATGTACAAAAATGATGAAGTTTATCATATGTTAGTACAAAGCTTCATCCTTTCTATTTCATGCTTATGTTTCATAATAAGGGATGATATTATGAAATTCATTGCTAAACTTGCAAACAATTTCAATATTTCTTTTGCATATTCTCCATCTCTCACATGAAAAAAATTGCAATCTTATCATGATAAACACATTACAAATGTTATAATACATGTCAAATATATTTTTGTATTCTTGCACAAATCCATGCTCTCAACCCTTTGCTTTCTATCTTTCATATGGAAAAAAATTCAATATTATCATGCTAAACACATTACAAATGTTATAATACATGTCAAATATATCTATGCATTCTTGCACAAATCCATGCTCTCAACCCTTTGCTTTCTATCTTTCATATGGAAAAAATTTCAAGCTTATCATGATAAACACATTACAAATGTTATAATACATGTCAAATATATTGGTGCATACATGCACAAATTCATTCTTTATATCCCTAGTTTGCAATCTTTCATGTGGATCATTCTCTATAATCATATTGCTATACAATTTATAACTCCATTTACATGGATTTTATCCTATACGCATAGTTTCTACTGAGATGTATATGCCTCTTTGGGTACTCTTGTTTCAATGTCATATTTTATGCAGAGGAAAGAAATCCCTTCTCCTCTTCTCCCTCAAGAGGGTGATAGCTACTTTCCCTCTAACTAGGTCCATGCTATCACCCCTCCAAAAGGTGAGGCAACCTCTACTATTGTTCCTAATGCATACATTCAACCTATAACTTTTTCAAAACCTCTTCAGCATATATTATTACATGTCCAATCAAAAACAACTAAGGTTTGCATTTGTGAGACTCTAAGGAATCAAATCACCAGCATGAGCAAGCTATTTTTAGATTTACAAATGCAGAATCAACTATTACATGAAAAGCTAACACAATTGGAAAATTAGATTAAAATATAAAAGCTTCAAGGGTACCCTAGTGCCAATCATGTATATTCACCTTCACCAACTTAATTGGTTGCAAGCAATGTTACATATCAAAACAACAAATCACAACAAAGTAACTCTACAATTAGTGATTTAGAAAGCATTCAAAGATCAAATAAGAGTTCAAGTAAGGTACTAAGGGAAATTATTAAATAGAAGTTGATCAAACTATACTACATCTAGTGAGAAGATTTAGATATTATTGTGATATCATAGAATGCATGGGCATCACCCAGACTCATGTTTGACATTGAGACAACATATACAACAAATAATTGCTAATAAAGACCCTATACAAGGTAAATTAGTCAAGCAATACTCAACAACCTAAGAACACATTCACAAAGAGTCAAATTTAGAAATAGTACAAAATTGGTTACCAAAGTAGAAATCAAAATAAATAAAAGATCAAAAAAAAAATTAGAGCAACAAATAGTACCAAAAACATAGGTCATGCATGAAAAATATCCAAATCTACCTCTCTAAAATGAGGCTCAACTTTCAAATAAGTATGGGGTTGGTCAAATATATCTACAATAGTTTGATTGTCAAGGTTAAGAGTCAGACAAGCATGCTCAAGGCATTACTACTCCTATTCTAATAGATGATAATGTTTGTCACTAAGGTTTGGGATTTATTGAATATCCTTAGGCAAATTATTCACAGACACAATTTATCAAAGGAAAAAACTCATATATAACAAATGTCAACACTAACATTCCATTGGTTCAAAATCAAGATGATAATGATGAATGGAACAATACAGGTTATTATAATTTTCAAGATACTAACAATGAATCTAAATATACAAAGTCATATTCTTAGCCTTTCAATCATGTTTCACAATCACGCATGATTCCATTATTTCATATAGGATACCATGACAAGGGGTTTCATCCAAGACTCATCAGTTAGTATCATTTATTTTTATCCTTGATTGGATATAAACTCTCATGTTTGATTGTACATAGCTCAAATATTTTCAAAAATTATATATATATATATATATATATAATTTAAAAATACAAAAATATTTCAATATATCAAAATGCCAAAAACATTTTGATTGTATACATCATCCATGCTTTACATTACTACTATCATGAGAACACTTATATTTGTTATTTCATTCTATTGTATGTCGATTTATCTACATTAACATGCTTCATTTGATCTCTTTTGAGTGTGCACAATGACATCCAATTACTTGATTACTTTAGTCTAACCATAGAAGGGGAACTCCTTCTACATTCAAGACATACATTGTTATACACACCCATTAGGGGCATATTCTACATGACTACACCATCTAGGTTATGTCATTTCTACACCACACACTCTAAGTTATCAAGTTGAAGTACATTACTTTATAGCTTACATAGAATATTGTATCAACATATCACTAGTATTTATCACTTGTGTATCCCTTAGTATATATGTCGTCATGTACTACACATTTTTTGTATACTTTGACATTTGCTTTGATTAGTTAGATGTGCTTATATCCTTCTAATGATTACATGCTTTCTCTGCTTACTTAGCATAGCTTATGTGATTAAATTTTCTAATTTTAGCTTATCTCTTGCTTGTGCCTTAGGACATTTACCAATGTCCTTTGCTTTTATTCATGTGTGTGCCTTAGGATATTTTCCAATTTCCTTTATTTGTACTCTTGCATGTGTTTGTGGCCCTTGTGCCAATATTTTTTTATTCACTTGTATGTGTATGTGGCATGTAAATATGTCTTTCATGCTTGTCTTTTAGTTTGAGTGACATGTGTCCATGTCCCTTGTTTTCTTGGCCCCTTAGCCACTCTATTGTGTGCTTCTTACTTCTTGATTCATGTGTTTATTTTCTTGTTTGTGTCTTCAAATGTGTGTAATGCCAAGATCCATATCATGCATTTACCTTACTTTCTTGAATGACATGATGGATATCATGCTCCATCCCTCCAACTAAAAACTAACATCTAACTTATACAAATCCAATTCAGTATCATGCACATGCTTATACATTGTTGTATCTATCTAGGCATACTATTGTTGATCTAACAATATATCAAATATAAATGTTGCTATATCCAAAAAATATCTTATTAAAATATCAATGGTATATCTATACAAATTAACACACTTGCATGACTCTTTTTCTTCTAAGGGCAGTCATTACAAGTTCATCATTCCTACCCTTATAATAGGGGGCATCAAATATGGGTTTGTTATAGAGACCAAAGCTTCTAACAATTAAAACAACATTCAAAACACTCAGTATAGAATCTAGAGGTCAAACTAGTCAAACCAAAATAGTAAAATAGTCATAGTTTCAGATCAACAATCAAATTTCACACAAGATAGTAGCACCAAAAATGGACAGTAGTGCCAAAAATGGATAATATCACCAAAAATAAGGGTGTCTATATTTTGGTGATTTTATCTAGGTAACAAAATTATTAAGGTTTATAGAAACAAGCAAAAAATTTAGTTCAGGTATAATTTTTGCACTTTTAGATTAGTTAAATTCAATAATTTCAAATACAATTTTATCATACACAGGGGGGTCATCATGCATGGCATGATGGTTCTCACTTCTAGTTTAGATTAGGCAATTGGCATAACTTCTAGATTAGAATCCATTTTATAGACATCAGTAACTGGGGGTAATGTGTGTTGCACATTGATCTTCTCTCTCATTTTTGAGATCATTTTATTCTAGGCATTTTCAGCAGTTATGTGCCTTACTCCATCTACAAGTGGTTGGCATCACATTCAAGTTAAAATTTATTACAAGTTTATATTTTTGAGTACCTGAGTTCTTGAGTTGGATTTCATATAAGCATAGTACATCAATTTTAGAATGGATTTCATATAAGCCTAACCTCCATCTTTCAAAATGGCCAAGAATGACCTAGTTTCTAGCATACATTTAGGCTATCCACACCACATTATCAAATCATAGTAAATTCATAGGTTTTAAAATACATCTCATATGATATCTATTCTATACCAGTATTACTTCATGAGATTCACATTATGAGGTAATGATGGGGCCAAAGGTCTATCTAACCTTTTTATTCTTGAGCCACCTATTTAGAGGGATTGGACACATAGTCCAGACATTGATTATCATACACATGATCATCTAGCTTCACTTAGTGGGAAATGATGGAGCTAAAAGGATAGACTTTATATTCTTAAGCCACTTTCTATGGAATTGAGCACTTAGCTCCATTCGTGATATAAGTTTTGGTATAGTATCACTTAACACATTCAACCTTATTCAACATCACAACATATTTGGTATTGGTTCACATACTTGATGAGGTGTATTCATTCCTTTCTCTATATTTACTTAGATTTTGTATGTTCTTATTTTAGATATATTGTATCTAGTAAGAACTAATCTTCTCTATGTTTTCATTTTTAGATTCACACTTCACACTATGCTCTCTATATGCACATCCATCATCACATAAGCTTCATGAGCTTCTCCCTTAATAGGTAAGTTTAGCTATGATTTTATTTTTCCTTTATCTTAGAATTTTTCTTTGTTGCATCACTATAATAAAGGGGGATCAAATATAGTCATATAAAATGAGAAATTAGATGACTTAGGCATGGCTAATAGCATCTAACCTATAGGTCATCTCTCTTGCTCACACAACCCTTCTCAACTAGGTTTTCAATGATTCCTAGTCATCCATAGCTCTCAGACTTAGTTATTTGAGACCCAAGTAACCCTCTTAGAACTAGATCCACCCCCCCCGCCCCCCCCCCCCCCCCCCCCAAGTCTCATCAGTCTAAGACATTAGCACCAAAGTTTGACACTAGTGCCAAAACCTAGGGTGTCTTATTTTTGGTGTTATTGTCCAAATCCACTTTAGCCTCAAATGGTCATATTTTTTTGAATCCTTATCTTTTCCCCTATCATCCTAATACAAACGCATCTAACCAAAAAATATTAGTTTCCCTATAAAAATCCATTCATTGTCCATTTATAAGGGTTGGCACTCATTCATAGGAAAGAAATATGAATACAAGCAATTACACTTAAGGACTCTTCCCTATTCTCTACATAAAACCTTCCAAGACTATTCCAATCTCATTAAAACATTAAAAATAGTCCTTATTCATCCAAAGTACATCTAGTTTCACATCTATTTGCATACATCACATAATATTGGCACCAAGCACTTCAATGGGAGAACTACATTAGCTTGATCCCTTTTCAAAGTATTGGTATGTAGGCAGCGTGCTCACACACAGGGTGTGAAGTGCATCTAGTGTATATTTTACACACTAACCCCCCTCTTTTTTCCCAAGTTTACATTCAAGTTCAAGTACTAGGAGCTCTTAAGAGGATCAAATATTAAAATAGGCACACAGTGAGCTCCATGAGGTCCCAGACCCTAAAATTTTAGTGATAGGGCAACACAGACATTCCAAACATAACCTAGAAAGCTCTTACCCTTAGGACACTAGTATCAAAGAAGGACTATAGCACAAAATACGAGGGTGTCACTTTATGGTTCTAATATCTAGCTCAGAAATGAAGTTTACAAAGCTATTTTAGCTTGTTTCCTGGTCCTTCTCCTCTAGTATCATACTTCATCTCAGTCCAAAATAGTTGAAAATAAGCTAAGTTGAATATTATCTTTCCTATTGCTATATTTAGAAAAAGGTAAAATACTATCTATTTCAAAAAATTAGTAGGTTAATCAAAGAATATTTATTTACTGATTTACTGAATTCAGACCCTTCATTTAATTAGGAATTAAACCAATTAATTTTTTAAAAGGATAAAATAACTAGTGAAATTTGACCACGTGGGGTGGCAAACCTTGAATTTATATTGGTTTTGGATTAAAAATTATAAGTTTATTATAATCATTATGTTTTGATTCACTCTTTATTATATTGATATTATTCTCATCTTGCTTAAAATATGGTGTTTTTATGAGACATTTATGTACCTTTCACCTAGAATGAGTATGAAATAAGATGTGTGGAACATATTATTAGTCTAAGGGGTTGAGATAAGCTTATCACTTATTATGTAACTAGTTGAGCAATCAGGGAGGCATTGTCCCCCTTGTTAATTTTTAAGGTTGTAAGGATGGTGTGATCCTTGGTCTTTGTTTGTTATGTTAATTTTAACATTGTTTCCTCCTAACTATGAATATAACAGAGATGGGTTAAGCTATGAAATTTGATATTAGTTATGTTTGGTTAATAACAACTTAGTGAAATTATGGAATATTTGTATGATTTTTTTTGTGATGGATATTCAAACATATTGAACTATTTAGTGTGTATCATTGCACTCTAGGATTTGTTAGTATGGATTTTTGATTCATTGAACCATGTTCACATTGTGGAGATCATTAGGTCATGGAGACCTATGGGATAAATGGTGAATTAAGAACATGAGTAATAAGAGATGAGAGTGTATCCTAGTTAGTCTCACATTGAATTGATAGTTACCTATTTTGGATCTGATAAGGATATCTTGTCTAATCCAATATTTGACAAGGGGGACTTATCAAATCCAATCATATGGATATATGCATGTATATTGAGGAATATTTATTCCTTAATTTTATATACATTATAAATGTATTATTTCTAGTTCCTATACATCATCATATTTATCAAGAGATATATGGAGTAGAGACAATATCAACATGTAACACTTATCAGGATCTACACAAAGTAGCGATGGTATTGACTTATACACACTGTTCTTGATAAGTACTTTAAACACTTTTTTCAAGGATGAGAAAAACACTCTCTAGATTAAAGAGGTGTGTAGAGGGGTTGAGAGGCTTTCTGTAACTCTCCTTGGATATTTGGTTCTAAATTTTATGATGATTTCATGTGCTTATAGTTGAATATTAAATTTAGCAAGTCAGTGAAATTTTCATAGAGATATGTGGTACCCTTCAAGGTGTTAGAAGTAGTCAATCTTGTAGCATATATGCTTACATTTCCACCATACATAAATTTATTGCATAATATATTCCATGTTTTTATTTTAAAAATTATATATATGGTGCTTCACATGTGTTGGATTGGAATGTTTTTCTAGTTCTAGACCCTGGAGTGGTCATGGTAAAACTAATCAAAATGATTGATACTCATAAAATTTGTTTTCCTAATAGAGAATTGTCATAGTGCAAGGTCTTGTGAGACCAATACTCTGAGGATAATGCTATTTGGAAGGACTATGATGATTTTTACAAGAAATTTACATATTTATTGCTTGATTTGATGCTTTATACTATGTTATTTTTTTGTTGAATAGTGTTGTTAATTCAAAACTTGTGTTTTAATACATGTCATTAGGATGATGACTGACTTTAGGGGGAAAGGATTTTACATCATAATTTCTCACTAAGAAAACTTAATTATTTATTTATTGATATTTATAGTTGATAGTTTAATTTGATTATTATTTGACTAAGCTGTAAGTCATATGATGTTATGAGACAGTTGAATATTGCTTTAATTTTATGATTTATTTCTTTGAGTTTAACTTTATGGTATGTTCTTACATTATTATCATTTTGATTTGTTATTTTAATAGTATTTTATGATATATATGTCACAATGTATAGATTAACTACCTCCTTGATAGGATTTGGAATATAGGAGAGATTCATCCCTCAGAGCATGATGCAAGGAGAGCATTATTAGACATGGTGATTTAGATGGAGGTATTGGGGAATGACAAAAGAATGGCTAGAACCCTACACACACCACATTAAATAGCACTCATTATGTACATTATTTGAATGGTTAGTATTGGTGCATTTTTTATGATTTTTTGCATTTAGATAATCATTTGTGCATACTACTTGTGTGTTAGTTCAAATTTATGCCTATGCATAATTAATTTTTTATTATTGTGGTGTGGTGCTATGAGCTTATATCATGTTATAGAATTCATGATTGAATGTAGATTTGCATAATTAGTTTTTACTATCTATAACCTAACCATCATGTTTTGATGTAATAATTATGGACTTACCATTTTGGTTTAAGAGAATAATATTGACTTGCATTAGTAATATTTTTATTAAGTCATGATGACCATTTACCTATACTATGTTAGTAACAAATAAAACAAATGTAATGTATTATGTTGGAATTAATAATTTTAATGGATTTTTATATATATAGGAAAGAGAACCCAAAAAAAATGGGAATAAAACAAATAAAATAGATAAAATAAAGGTAAGGTGTTATTAATAGAATAAAACAATTTTATTTCATTATTCTTTGAAAATAAAATGAATAAAACAAAGAAAAACAAAAACAAATCCTAAAACAAAGTAGTAAGCTTTAAATAAAAGAAAAAAGAAGAGAGGGGGAAGGTAAAAGGAGAAAAAAAAGAGAAGGGAATCACTAAGGAGGAGGAGAGATGGAGCTAGACAAGTATTATTTCCTGAGTCATACTATTCTAGGTTGGGTGCCATCAAGGAAGGTAGGTGATGTATTAAAATTTTGTGTGAATTTTTGTGCTTGCCACTTCTTTGAAATCTTAGTAAAAATGTCATATATATATATATATATATATATATATATATATATATATATATATATATATATATATATATATATATATATATATATATATATATAGGGTTATTATTTCATAGATTTAGTATACTATTTCTAGTAATAGGTTATTTTGAAAACATAGATATGAATTCAAATAACTCAATGTCAATGTTTGTATACTCAATTTTTATGAAGTAGTATACAAAAATTGAACCTATAATTTATTTCATGATATAATTATCTACTTTATTGTATACATTGAACTAGTATACGAATTATTTTAGGATTATTGAAATTAAAATTATACTAAAATTATTTCACAATATAAAACTAAGAACAAATCAATATATATATATATATATATATATATATATATATATATATATATATATATATATATATATATATATATATATATATATATATATATATATATATATATATATATATATATATATATATATAATTAAAATAGCGATGATAAAGGCAACATTTATAGATATATTTGTTATATAAGTGTAACAAACTAATTAGTGTAATTACTAGTTGTATATTGTAAAGCTGATGAATATGAATGTGTGTGATGACTTATTTATATACACAATGATTTTGTTATTCATATTCAACGAATCAACGTAAAAATATAGCAAATCAAATTAACAATATATATAATAAATTGATATATATATATATAAATATATATATATATATATATATATCAATTTATTATATATATTGTTAATTTGGTTTGCTATATTCAACGAATCAATGTAAAAATATAGCAAACCAAATTAACAATATATATATATATATATATATATATATATATATATATATATATATATATATATATATATATATATATATATATATTATAATGTTTTAGTTTATTAATACACAATGAGTACATGGAAGAATTAACAAGTATAAATTAGAGCAGTGGTGTATAGGGTCATCTGAAATTGCAAACATATACCTAGCATATGGCACGCCATTACTCTACAAGTTATAGAAATGAATGTTAGATAGGTTGAATATATATACATATAGTTGTGTGTAATTTATAATTTAAATAGGAAGGAGATTTAAATACTGTATAAATAAGTTTTCAATAATGTTAGAGCATATATATATTCTAACAGAAATCATTTTGGAATATGCTATGGGCATAAATTTATAATACGCTAGTGTATTCCTAATTATACACTATACTTCTAGTTATTATTCTTATTTATAGCACATTATTCCTAATAATACTTCTTAGAAATAATGTATAATCAGATAAATTAGTGATACACTACATATACCTTTTGTTATTTAAAACATCGATTTATTTGGTTATTAAGTATAATAAATTTTTACAACAAATTATGTCTTATATATATATATATATATATATATATATATATATATATATATATATATATATATATATATACATACACACACACAAGCATAAAAAATAGAAAACTATATATGATGTGTTGAGAGAACTGATATATTATATAACTAAGATAGCAATTCGCATAAACAGTGAATCCACAATGTAAAGGCAAAAACTTGAATTATATTGAGCGTTATACTCAGTTCATATATGAGTTCATAATCTATATAGTCGTAGATCTTAATATCAATTGTAGATCTTGATCAAGCTTCGTCGTAGATCAAATCTTAGTGATATATAGTCATATATCTTGTTATTATGTATGTTTTTATTTGAATATGTCCACATTGAATAATTGATGAATAAAAATATATTCTAATCTGTGTCAGACAAATTGATGAGTTATGAATATAATCAATCAGTAGATTGAGATGTGATTACATATCTTTTATATATCTTGTAAACCATAGTCATATGATGATTGTGCTTGAGAATGGATGTACATAGATATATATGTACATGGATATAGTGAGATGAATAGTATTATATAACTTATTAATAGGGATATTGCTAATATTTGTATAAACAGTAGTGATAATAAAGATTTTTATTGTAATGTTACATTGTCACTATACTCTTGATTGACTAATGTTATATCCATTATTGATATAAATATATGAACTAAATATATATTGAAATTCAAAACTATGAAGAAATATATATATATGTAAGCTATGAGGAGGATAATTCTATGTTTTGGTTATGTTTCAAACTTTAAATAGAGACTAAGTAATGTATTTGAAACAAAATAGTTTTATATAAAACAAGTCAATGGATTCAAACTTGTAGCAACATATATAGATGAAATACATAAACTTTTTTAGAGTATAAACACACAAATGAACTTTGAGAATGTCTTATATGGTGAATTTGAATTAGAGGTTGATATGTTTTATTTTGAGAACTAACAATAAATATTGAGTAGAATATTGATATAAAAAGGTCTATTGACTACAGTATTCAATTTATATTTTGATGATTCATAAATGTAATGATTTTTGAAATCTTATAGAGACCTTTATTAGAGTTATAAATGATTGTTAATATATATACATACAATATTGAAAACTTGTGTGCAGTACATATTATGATTATATTAATGTGTATAAGTGCTTATACATATATAACATTTATCAGTACATCATGATGTGTGTCTATAAGTTATAGTTATTTTGATTGGTAAAGACTAAGTTATAGATTCTAAAATAATTAAAAACTATTTATATATACATGTAACCTCATAAAATATAACAAATTGTTTAAATGAAATATTATGGTTTCATGAGAATTATGATTTTTTTATCATGATTGGTTGGTTTTAATTGAGTAGTGTGTACATAAAAAGATGGATTATGATATTGGTGTTTATCATAGAATTTACTATATTTGAATCTACTTATAGAAATTAGTATTATGAAGTCTAAGCATAGACTATACCTGGTTGTTATAAATTATACTTGTTTTCTTGTTATTTATGTGATAAATAATATTATGGAGATTCATTAATATATTTGAGGGACTAAATGTATTCATTTTGATTATTCTTATGTTCAACATATTTTATGTCTATGAATAGGAAGTAATCTATATGAATCTATTGGTTATATGTGTATTAACTAAATCTCACATTGCTGGTATTGAGTAAGTAGTTAGATGGACTTCACTAGCTTATTAGCATCACCAATACCAAATGAAGGTAATTCGATCAAGTGGTGTGTATGAAATTGATTAATCTTAGAGATAAATAAATATTAAAAATTTTGGCCAAAGTAATTTTAGTTATACATTATCATTTAATATGTATTATTTACATGTTTATGCGATATCATGTTAGAACATATTTCTTTATGGTATACTACATGCTCTTAGAAATCATACATCATATGGGTACTAGCTTGTCTCTTTGGATTCCTACTCCATCACTATATGATCATCCATGAAGGGAGGGTCATTCCCTAATAAGACATTATGTGGAGGATCAATGGTCTGTGGTTGGTGTGGAAAAGTTCTCATATGATGTTATCCCTCCCCACAACAGTACTTCTTTAGAGATGACACTTGAGATTACCATAAATACTAGAGTTAGGGAGCTCATGCTCCATGGAGCCTTGTAACTTGTATTTTATACATTATATTTTAATTATTATTATTGAAACAATATCTTTATTGAGATATAATTTCTTACTTATCTATACTTTGACAATAGTGGCTCTATCATTGTACCAACCATGGTTGGATATTTGTAATTGCTTTTCATATTTAGATATGATGTGTTTCATATGTTTACAGTGATCAGTGATGTGTAGATGCCACATGATTATTTTACAATTATCAGACTTTTAGTATTTTATCCGGATCACTTATTATATTCTCATGGTGCAATCTAATAAAAAATACTTTGATTAAAAAGTCATGTTATTTTAAGTTGATCTCAGTGGGGATCTTATAATAATGGTAAAGTAAACTCACCAATGAAATTATATATGTGACCATTGAATCCTTTGATGACCATGGTGGTGGAAAGCATATCCCTATCTGTGTAGTAACCATGATAAAGAAGTATGTTTTTACACATGTTCACACTTGAACCATTATCTAATGTGACACCTTGAATAGGTTGGTGATCAATGTGTGCATGAACAAACAAAGAGTGTAGATCTGGGTTATCATCAATTATACCATGTAATGAACAAACAATGTAATGAGTGGCCTAAATGACACTGATATATGATAAGCACCTATGATACCATTTAAAGGATGTTATTCTTGTGCATGAGAATTATAATAAATTGGTGGAAGGTGTGCATTAGATGAATAGTGCACACCTAATGTATTTTTGGTATCATTATTCATGTGTTTAGGAAAAGGATCATTAAATATTTTCAATTCTTTTGTTTCACTTGGTTGTGTTTTTGTATTTTTTTTGTTGTGCCCACATCAATGATGTTTTCATATATTAAATCCTAAATCTTATGTCTCAAACTGATACATCTATTAGTAGTATGGCCTATGTTGGAGAGATTTTAGTGATGTCATGGATGTGTCCAAGTGAGCAGATGAAATGTCTTATGTTGTCATTGATGTCAAAGAGAGCATGTGATACTAATGTATTAATGACAAAGTGATATATTTGATAGCTTAGAGAGATATGACACTTTTGTAGGTATGTAAGGACAATGAAGAGGTTGTGAGGCATCCATATATGTCTTGTCAAAGCTCTGGTATATTTTATGAGCATTTAGAAAGAGAAAAATGCATACTATAGCTTAATAGAAGCTAGACCATCACTACACATCATGCAAATATATATGAACCAATAAGTTTATGCATTTATTTCAAGTATGAATAAATCTAATAATGGTTAAAGGTTTACATGAAGATGTCTATAGTGATAATAAATTAACCTAAAAATTACTAGTCTTGAAGTGATTTCTAGCTCAAGGTATAAAGATTGAAAGTTACTCTGGCAAGACTATGATGGGCCAAAGAGTAAGTTTAACTACATTGAAGTTTGAGTATAAAAAATACAATGATGAGCACTTAATCATACATATTGATATCAATGGTGCATATGAAGTCAACATGTCAAAGGTGGAACACACTGGTGACAAGTGTCACAAGCTCGCTAATCTGACAAAAAATCAATGATGAGTAGTGGTTCATACTTATGAAGATCAATGGTGTGAGACAATTCAGAGATTCAATAAAGAATGTAGGACTTCCAAGTGTCACAACTACATAGACTAATAGTAAAGTGTTCAAAAGGTATGTGAGGGTGCCAAGTGTCACAATCGTAAGAGTTTTGATCAAGATCTAATAGTGAGCATTGCAAGTTAAATACTTGAATAATCCAAGGAAATAAATGGTCTATATTTGGTCAATATTTCAAGGGTTCATGAGATGAGGTCAACATTCTTGATGTTTAATAGTGAGCAAAGGTAAATACCAAGCTACTTCTAAGAAGATCAATGATGAGTATTTTGTCAAAGTTGCTAGGAAGCACCAGATGAGGTCAAAGTGACAATTTTTTAATATAGTTAAAGACTAAGATAATTTAAAAGGAGATCAAATATGTGTATTCATTCAATTGATCTAAGAAATGAGATGTTGACAAAGTGTTTGATGTTTAAAAAAGACCTTTGGAATTTAAATATTTAAATTAACAAAGGAAAAAACTAGTCTATAGTATTTTACTCATATCTTTTGATCCAAGACAAATTTAAATGTGTAGTAAAAATCAAAATTGTAGATAAATTAAAGGTGCATATAGAGAAACTAATTAGAAGGTTTGAATGTTTTTAAAATAAAAATTATTGAGCTCTAAATTTGATTATTTGTTTGACCATGTTTTGTAAGTGACATGAGAAGGATATTTTGAGTTATTCTAATGGTATTTGGATAGTTCGAGGGGATTTAGCTATTGGAGAGTATTAAAAACACCTTGAGGATGATATATATGGATTTTTTATGTTTGAATAATTCATATTTAGTATGAAAAAATGCTTATAAGTTGATTGTGTGTTCATTCATGGTGTTTTTATGTATAATGTCAAAGATTGATCTATTTGGCTTTATTAGAGGAGTGTTGTGATGACTATGATCATTGAGGATGTTGAAGGGGTCATGTGGAGTGGAACAATGCATTTTAAAGTGGTATTGTCTTTTAAAATTTCTCAATGGAGTGCTAAATGGGGGAATAGGTCTCCATGAGACTTATAAGGGCTACTAAAGCCTAATTGAAAGGCGTAGTTGCTTAAGTGTAACTCATAGTTGTTATGTCCAACCTGTGAGGATAGTATTGAGATATGTAAGATGTATTAAGGGTTAAGACAAGTCTAAATGACAACCAAGAAGATAATAATCATGAAGGCTATATAAATAGTGAAATCAAAGATGATTATTTCTAGATGTAAGAGACCTAAAAGAAGAGGTGTGTGTGAGATTTATGGAGTGAAGGAAAGGGTGTGTGCCCAGTGGATGGGTTGCAGAGCATGGTAGGTTCATTACTATGTGTATGACCTATAGGTCATATTTCTAATGTCAATAATAGTGCTCTTGCAGGTTTCAAGATTGAAGATGAGTGAAGAGGTCTAGAGTTATTCAAAAGGATGTTTTGGATTCCTTGAGTGTGAGAAAAGGATAGATGATGTTTATGTAAGCTTGGTGGTTGATTTGAGAGGTATATTAGAGTGTGGAATATGTGTATGAACATTTAGTTATGTTGTTGAGGTTGTAACAAAGTTATTTCTAAGAAGTGTAAAGTGATCCAAAAGGTGGTTTTGGATATTTGTGGCTATGTGAAGAAGTGAAGGGGGCTGATATACATTATATCTCCATTATATTGGTATGTGATCCTTATGGAATAGATGTTTCACTAAATTTTGGTCAAAATTACTTGACCATCCTAGTGGCAGGTTCTCCTTGTGGAATGGGTGTTTCACTAAAGTCTCATGTTTGTAATACCTTATTGGATAAGTAGTCCATATGTTTGTAGGTTTGAGAGTGGGTTTTATTCTCCAAGAGGATTTCCCACATAGATATTTTATTATGTGTATGATCTTGCATTATCTATTATTCATTATTATGAATTACTTATATATTCTATGAATGCTTATGGTAATTTAATAAGGATTTGAAAGGATCATAATTGAAGTTGAAATATCTTACATCACTGATTCACCCCCCTCTCAGTGATTGTACCTCTATCAATCGATATCAAAGTAGGTAATTTAGTAAAGGCTTGACAACTTGAAGGATATCCAAGGTATAATATGGGTAGCCATCAAATACAAGGAGATTTTTCCATGAAACAAGCACTAATGTTCAATGGATCCAATTATGATTTTTGGAGTGTGAAGATGAGGACCTACATCATGTCCCTAGGGTTTGACACTTGGCAATTTGTTGTGGATGGTTATTCTACACCTACTATTTCTCCATCTAGTGATGTAGATAAGAAGTTGTTTGATAACAATTGTAAGGCAATGAATGTTATCACTTTTGTTTTTTTAGAGACTAAATACACCAAGGTAATCTATTGCATATCTACCAAGAAAATGTGGGATAAATTAAAGAATATTTATGAAGGAGATTCAAAGGTTAAGTTATCAAAGTTGTAAACTCACCAAAGATAATTTGACATTCTTAATATGAAGGAAGAATATTTTATGGCATCCTTTCTATAGAGTGTTGACCCAATTTTGCCTCTCAGGCAAGATTCTGGTCACCTCCTACACCTACTTTATAGGCCTATCATTTCGGGTTGCAAGGTCCACCTTCAGGTCTCGACAGTGCTGTTGCAGAGCATTGGTTAGGAAAGGCAGCAAAAGGGAGAGTCTTCAAACGTCCACGAGAGAAGAGAAGAAATAGAGCATTCAACACTTAGGCAAAAAAGAGGGCAGAAAAAATACAAAGGGCGGCAAATTTGCCGCCCACTACAAGGGCAGGTAAAATGAGCCCACTTACAAACATGCAGAGGGCGGTAAATTCGCCGCACACAACACGAAAAAGCCGTGGACATCAGCCGACGTCGGCAATACTGCCATCGTCGGCACCTTTCAGAGACCGACGTCGATAGAACCGCCAACATCGGCAGCACAAAGGCAGGCACAAAAGTTAGAAAAGCCCGCCTATGGCGGAGAATCAAAAAATCCCACCTATGGCGGCGAATCAAAAAAGCCCGCCTATGGCGGCGAATCAGAAAATCGCTGCCCACTAGAAGGGTGGCAAAATTCACTTGCAGTGCACAAGAAAAAACCCACCCAGCTGCCGGAGGAGAAGACCAGCATGCAAAATGAGGCAACAAGCATGGTCTTGGCAGACTTGTGATGTCATCAATAGTGTTTTTCACGCTTTCTGATGAAACTTCTCTTGGCTCTTCTGCTATAAATACAAGGACTTAGTCATTTTTCAAGGGATCTTCCTGACTTTTGTAAAGAGCACTGCTCTCCAAATTTTCCCCACCTGAATCAATAAAAAGACAGTTATTACCTCTATTTGGATGGATCTTTCAGTCTATGCATTGAATGTTAATCTGTGTCCAGTCATTGTCTCTTGATGCTCCCACAGGTTCAACACCAGCAAACCTGCGATCTACAAAGTGCCACTGTCTGTTGCTGTCAGGAGTAGAGTTTTGTTTTGAAGGTATAGAACAGGTGAGGTCACTTATAGTGTGTGTTTCTCAGCATCTTGGTGGGTCATTTTTCTTGTGCTTTCCATAAGAACCTCCCTGTCATCCCAGAGACCTGGTCTTTTCTGCCAGATCTGAGTGTATGTATGTTTTGTTTGGTCCTGAGTGCCTATTTTTGGTGTATCACCTCTTTTAGAGTAGGTTGTTTGTTTTCATGCTTTTCTCTCTCCCTTTTCATCCCCCCCATTATATACCTATATACCTATATTTTGCGTTACCTGAAACAAACAAGATACATCAGAGGGAACTAGCCCATATCTAGAGACTCTCCTCTCCTGCTTCGCCGTCCCACAGGTGAGAGAGGGGTTTCCATGTTGTGGGGAGAGGGCAGGAATCCGTATTCTTGCCACTGGGTGCACTTTCCAGGGTCAACAGTTTTGGCACGCCCGGTGGGACTGTAATTTTATCAAGTTTTCAATGCAGTAATATTTCAGGATTGATGCTGGTCCTGCTACAGTGATTTTCAAAGATTTCCAGCATCTGGCGACTCCACTGGTAAGAGCTCAGTTTTTATTTTTATTTTTAAGACCAGTCACTGAAACTTCTATGCCAAAAGTTACCACCAGTTCAGCTTCAAGAAGGGTCCCCTTTGAGTTCATTGAACTACCTTTAAACTCTGCTAAAAGGCTCAGATTTGAAATAACTTGCCCTTATCAACTAGTAAATCCTCCTAGGCTTGTTGCTAGGAACACCAACCCAGCTCAGCCACAAATACAACCTGTTCCAGCCATGGCCTTGCCTTTTGCAGCGTTTCATGGTGAGAGCCCTTTAAACCTCCCACGCTATGATCCGATCCCCGAAACAGCTCTAAAAAATGTGCCTTCTTTTGATGGAGTGGGACCTATTACAGTTGTTGAGCATATCAAAAATATCACCAACCTTTGCAATATTCACAATATAACAGAAGAAAATATTGCCATCAAACTGTTAGCCTTGTCTCTGAAGGGGAAAGCTCTCGACTGGTACGACACCTTGCCTGTGAATTCCATACATTCTTGGAACGAATTGGGCACTCGTTTAACTGATCGTTTTGGGGAAAAAAGTGATGGCCTCTCTCTTGCTGAGCAGCTAACAACTATAAAAAGAGCTCCGCACGAGTATATGCAGGACTTCAACACGCGGTTTCAAAAGACTTGGGATAGAATTCCCATTCTGGTAAGGCCGACCCCTAGCTACGCTTTTTTGTACTATCTAAAAGCATTAAATAGTGACATTGCTATGATGATCCAATCTATGGGGGGACACATACTCCTAGCTGCGTATGACATAGCCATTGCGGCCAAAAATTGCTTAATTCAAGCCGGGAAAATTGCCCCTAGACCTCACATGCCACTTTTTCCAGAACCGCTGCCCCCAATTCAAGCAGTCGCTCCCACAATTGCTCCCCTACCTGTCATTGAAAAGCCAACTGCTGTTCCATCCAATGAATTAAATGAAGTTAAGGGCCTGTTGCAGAGCATGTCAAATAAACTTGTTGCCCTTAAAAGGCAGCAAGCTCAAAGCCACAAGCCAAACCAGAGTTATCAAAATTATGGCCATGCCCCTAGACCCCCCTTTCAAAATTATAACCAAGGTCAGGGGCAGCTCACTACAACCAGGCCTTATCAAAATTATAACTCAGGTCCTTCAGCATCTAAAGCCATGGTACCTACTCAGAACAATCTAGTGCAAGAGCAGCCAGGTTGTTCAAACATGAGACAGGGTCAAGAGCAAGCTGCCCACACGAATGACATGATGAATTTTTTCCAGAATTCAAAAAATCAGGGTGTTGATTTTTCTCAATTTTTTGAGTTCCCAGCTCAAACCAGCACAAGTAACAATCAGACTCAGCCAGATTCTACCCTGATAAATCACGAAGAGGGCGAGCTCTGTGCAATTAATCATGGGGGCACTACAGGCAATCATGCTGATTGCATTGCAGCCAATACGAGATTTAAAAGAAGAGCAGTTGGAAAAGTGCAAGCTTCCCCTCAGGCAGCAGCGAATCCTCCACCACACCCTTTTCAAAAGGCTCCAATTCCCAGACAAACATTTGCACCTCCAACTCCTCAGTCTATAGCTCCAATCGGGATCAGCCCAAAGGAAAACACGAAAGGAGTCAGTCCCCAAGTTAATATAGTTGATCAAATGAAGAAATTGCATGTGAATATTTCTCTATGGGATTTGTTGTCGCTTCCAGGACAAAAGGAGGTATTGAAGAAAGAATTGCATGAGCTAGATCGCCAGGCCATCCCAACAGACACTAATAACATCCTAATGATGAATGGGCAACCTTCTACTCCAGGTCAGGTAAAGAAAGAAGAAAAGACTCCCCCTTCTTATGTATCTTTGATCATAGGGGATTTCTTAGTACATAATTGCATAATTGATAGCGGGGCCAGCACTTTAGTAATGCCTAAATGCATTGCTGATAAGATGGGGTTAAAGTACAAAGCAATGAACAAAGGAGTCTTGCAACTAGATGGGACACTCGCAAAGATAGTCGGAGTCCTGAAAGGATTGAGTTTAACATTGCATGCCTGCCCGACATTCTCAATCCCTCAAGATATAGTGGTAGCGGACGTTCCTCCATATTTTGCAATCTGTTTGTCTAGGGACTTTACGTCCAAGATAGGTGGTTATCTAGCAGCAAATTGGTCATACCTAGTTTTCAGAACCAAGTATGGGACCAAAGTGAAAATTGAATCCGAGCCACTCTACAAGGACCACCTAGAGCCCTATTCACCCAAGGTAGCGAATGTCAGTTATACTATCATTGATCCAGAAGACTCTCAGACGGACAAATCTTCATCTTCTGCTCTTGAAGGAGTCACAGACCTACTCTTGGATGAGTGGGGAAGTGATAACTTCGAGCACGATCCTTATAAGTTTATTGAAGAGGCAGACCTTGGCGTCTATTGCTTGCATGAAGAGAGTGCCGTCATGCCCAATATAATGAAGGAAAACAAAGAAGATCTTGGCCTTTGGCAGCTATACTTCGACAGTTCCAAAAGCAAACTAGGCGCTGGTGGTGGGGCAATGTTAGTCTCCCCTTCTAAAGAAAGGTACTTTTCAGCTTTTCATTTCCATTTCTCTTGCACATGTAACGTTGCAGAATATGAGTCTTTGATTCATGGACTTGAGTGGGCAAGAAAGAGAGGGATCAAAAAATTGCAAATTTTGGGGGACAGTGAACTAATAGTGAACCAAATCAGAGGCCTGAACCTGACCAAGAACTCCTTACTAAAATCTTACAAGCACAGAGTCTGGGACTTGATGGAAGATTTTCTTGCTCTTAACATTACCTCGATTCCCAGGGAACAAAACAAGCAGGCTGACATGTTGGCAGTTGTTGGCGCCCAATTTGATGTTTCAAAAGAGATAAGTAGGGGTTGTGGTTCGCGCCATTTAAAGGTGGTGGTTCGGCCTTCGGTCCCAGACAATGTTACAAATTGGCAGGTCTTCGAAAGCGACCAACAGATAGCCCTTTTCCTGAAGGAGGAAGCTGAGTTTGCGGTCCACAATCAAGCGAAATTGCAGCAGCAATATGGAAATTAGATTGTTCAGTTGAAGAACAATAAACTCCCTAAGGGTCTAGTCACACTTGAAAGTATTTTCAATGGAGAGGACCAACTAAGAGATGACAAAGCATGCATCACTACCAAAGAGGAGAATTATGAAAAAGTTGAAATCTTCAAGGACAAGTTACTAGCGCTTGGTAAGGTCTGCACGTTTCAAGAAAGACAAACTTTCATTCTGCTGTGTCAGGAGTTCGCCGATATTTTTGCCTGGAATTATAGCGACTTGAAAGGCTTCGATCCAAGGCTCGCCCAACACACCATTGAACTAGATGAAGGCGTAAAGCCAGTCACACAAAAGCAGAGACCTGTTAACCCGATGGTAGAGCTCCTTATGTAGAAAGAATTGACCAAGTTGATTGAGTCCGGCATTATATTTCTGATCAAACATTCCTCATGGTTGGCCAATTTGGTTCCAGTTAGAAAGAAAAATGGGGAGATCAGACTGTGCATCAACTTTAGAGACCTTAATAAAGTCTCTTTAAAAGATCATTATCCCTTTCCAAACATGGAGTAGATCCTCCAAAAGGTAACTGGTTCTGAATGCTTCTCCCTCCTGGATGGCTATTCAGGATATAATCAGATTCTGGTGCGTGACTCTGACCAATACAAAATAGCCTTCACCACTAAATGGGGAATGTTCGCCTACCAAAATATGCCTTTCGGGCTATCCAATGTTGGTGCTACCTTCCAGCGAGCCATGGACATGGCTTTCAATGGTTTGATAAATAAGAACGTGCTCGTGTACCTTGATGATATAACAATTTTCTCCAAAGAGGCAGGACAGCATATGAAGCACCTCAGGCAGATTTTTGAGAGGTGCAAGGAATTTGGCATCTCCCTAAATCCAAAGAAATGTGTATTTGTGGTTCATGAGGGGAAACTTCTTGGCCACATTGTGTCCAAGGAAGGTTTGTCTATTGACCCAGAGAGAGTCCGCTCCATCCTGGAGATGTCCCTACCAAAGCACAAGAAAGGCCTTCAGAGTTTCTTCGGCCGGATAAATTTCATTCGGAGGTTCATTCTGAACTTTGCTGAAATAGTTAAACCCCTAACCTCCTTGCTAAAGAAAGGTGAAGAATTCAAATGGACAACGCCAAGAAAGGACAGCTTTGAAGCTATCAAATAGGCTTTGACCCAGGCTCCCGCTCTAATCAGCCCCAACTTTAATAAAGACCTCAACCTCTACACCTTCAGCAACAGAGAAGTAATATCTGCCATGCTCACCCAAGCAAACAGTGATAACCTCGAGCAACCACTCGCCTTTTTTAGCCAAGGGTTAGAGGACTTCGAAATCAGGTATACCTATGTAGAGAAGCAAGTCCTGGCAGTGGTGCACAGCTTGAAGAAATTCATATATATGTTATCAAACAACAGGATCCATCTCATGGTTCCACATCCTGGCGTCAAAGATTTCCTAACCAATCGAGACTTAAACGAGAAAAGAGCGGGATGGATCACCAAGGTAATGGAGTACGACATAGATATCAAAATCACCAAGTTGGTGAGAGGAAGGGGCCTGTGTGAACAGCTAGCCACAGATTTGAGACAAAAGGGTGAAAATAGCTTGCTGATCCATGATGCAGCCACTGTAGAAGAACCAGCTGTCATAAGAGATTGGACACTGGACATGAGGCGTTTCCTTCTTACGGGCGAATGTCCACAGGGTCTCAGTAGGGCCGAAAGAAGGTATTTTAAACTTCTGTCCCTTCCCTATGTTTTGATTGACGGAGTATTATTTAGGAAGGATCTCTCTGGAGTTCTCCTGAGATGCATTGACTCTAGTCAGATTGACAAGGTTTTGGCTGAGTTTCACAATGGGCCAGCAGGCAGCCATTTTGCCCCTAAGACCACAGTAGCAAAAATAATGAGAGCTGGCTATTTCTGGCCCAATCTCTTCAAGGATACCCATGCCTGGGTAAGAAAGTGTCAAAAGTGTGCACTCTTTGATGGAAAGTAGCGATTGGTTGCCATGCCCCTACAGCCCATTCAAGTTGAACAACCATTCATGCAGTGGGGCCTGGATTTCATAGGGATGATCAATCCTCCCTCTAGCGTCAGACACAAGTGGGTCCTGACTGCTACGAATTATTTCACCAGGTGGGTGGAAGCCATTGCTTTGAAGGAAGCAAATGAGAGTGCAGTCCTGGATTTCTATGAGAACTTAGTGACATGTTTTGGGGTCCCAACCACTATAATCTCAGATAATGCCTTGGCTTTTCTGGAAACCAAAACTAGTGAATGGGTGCTAAGGTATGGTATATACCTCAGCACTTTGTCAAATTACTACCCGCAGGGGAATGGACTAGCTGAATCCACTAACAAAAATTTGATCAAGATTATAAAGAGGACCATGGAAGAAAATCAGAGAACTTGGCATGCCAAGTTGAAAATAGCTCTATGGGCCGATCGAATCACTCCGAAAAGATCAATCGGAAATTCTCCATATACGCTTGTGTATGGAAGGGAAGCAAGGCTTCCTATCTCACTCAAATTGCCAGCGCTGGACCTCGCACATCAGTTGCAGCTAGAAGAAGGAAGCAGCATGGAGGTCAGATTGTGTGAACTAATGGAGCTCCAAGAGGTAAGGAACCAGGCCATGGTTTTTATGATTAGTTGCTAGCATCAGGTGAAAAGACATTTTGACAAGAAGTCTTCATCAAAGAGTTTCGTCGAAGGAGACATTGTCTTAAAATGGGATGAAGATAGAGCTAAGCCTAGAAAACATGCAAAATTTGATGCCCTCTGGAGCGGTCCTTACATGATTACTCAGTGCAAGCAGCATAACGCGTTCCAGCTCTCCAAGTTGGATGGCAAAGAATTGCTTATTCCAGTCAACGGGATACATCTGAAGCATTGCCACTAATTTTTAGTTTGGCTGTACATAGTTTCCCTTTTTGTTTTCCCTGTTTGCCCTAAGTGCAGTTTGCACAGTTAGTTGTTTTTAGTCTTGTGTGTTTCCCTTTACAGTGGGGGTAAATTTTGTATTTTTGATTCTGGGATTATCAAAGCTGTTGTGAACTCGATTCAAAGTCACCATCTGACTCCATACCTAATGGATATGCGAGGCAACTGGGTTCTAAGCATAGCAGGCACACTTCCCCCGTGAGTCGCCAATTTGTTGACCCAATTTTGCCTCTCAGGCAAGATTCTGGTCACCTCCTACACCTGCTTTATAGGCCTATCATTTCGGGTTGCAAGGTCCACCTTCAGGTCTCGACAGCGCCGTTGCAGAGCATTGGTTAGGAAAGGCAGCAAAAGGGAGAGTCTTCAAACATCCACGAGAGAAGAGAAGAAAACAAAGCGTTCAACACTTAGGCAAAAAAGAGGGCAGAAAAAATGCAAAGGGCGGCAAATTCACCACGCATAACACAAAAAAGCTATGGACATCGACCGACGTCGGCAATACTACCGTCGTCGGCACCTTACAGAGACCGACATCGGTAGAACCGCCGATGTCGGCAGCACAAAGGCAGGCACAAAAGTCAAAAAAGCCTGCCTATGGCGGTGAATCAGAAAAGCCCACCTATGGCAGTGAATTAGAAAATCACCGCCCACTACAAGGGCGGCAAAATTCACCTGCAGTGCACAAGAAAAAACCCACCCAACCACTGGAGGAGAAGACCAGCACGCAAAATGAGGCAACAAGCATGGTCTTGGCAGACTTGTGATGTCATCAATAGTGTTTTTCATGCTTTTTGATGAAACTTCTCTTGGCTCTTCTGCTATAAATACAAGGACTTAGTCATTTTTCAAGGGATCTTCCTGACTTTTGTAAAGAGCACTGCTCTCCAAATTTTCCCCACCTGAATCAATAAAAAGACAGTTATTACCTCTATTTGGATGGATCTTTCAGTCTATGCATTGAATGTTAATCTGTGTCCAGTCATTGTCTCTTGATGCTCCCACAAGTTCAACACCAGCAAACCTGCGATCTACAAAGTGCCACTGTCTGTTGCTGTCAGGAGTAGAGTTTTGTTTTGAAGGTATAGAACAGGTGAGGTCACTTATAGTGTGTGTTTCTCAACACCTTGGTGGGTCCTTTTTCTTGTGCTTTCCATAAGAACCTCCCTGTCATCCCAAAGACCTGGTCTTTTCTGCCAGATCTGAGTGTATGTATGTTTTGTTTGGTCCTGAGTGTGGATATGGAAGGTCAACCTATTTTTGGTGTATCACCTCTTTTAGAGTAGGTTGTTTGTTTTCATGCTTTTCTCTCTCCCTTTTCATCCCCCCCCCCAAGTATATACCTATATACCTATATTTTGTGTTCCCTGAAACAAACAAGATACATCAGAGGGAACTAGCCCATATCTATAGACTCTCCTCTCCTGCTTCACCGTCCCACAGGCGAGAGAGGGGTTTCCATGTTGTGGGGAGAGGGCAGGAATCCATGTTCCTGCTGCTGGGTGCACTTTCTAGCGTCAATAGTTTTGGCACGCCCGGTGGGACTGTAATTTTATCAAGTTTTCAATGCAGTAATATTTTAGGATTGATGCTGGTCCTGCTACAGTGATTTTCAAAGATTTCGAGCATCTGGCGACTCCACTGGTAAGAGCTCAGTTTTTATTTTTATTTTTAAGACCAGTCACTGAAACTTTTATGCCAAAAGTTACCACCAGGTCAGCTTCAAGAAGGGTCCCCTTTGAGTTCGTTGAACTAACTAAAAACTCTGCTAAAAGGCTCAGATTTGAAAGAACTCACCCTTATCAACTAGTAAATCCTCATAGGCTTGTTGCTAGGAAAACCAACCCAGCTCAGCCGCAAATACAACCTGTTCCAGCCATGGCCTTGCCTTTTGTAGCATTTCGTGGTGAGAGCCCTTTAAACCTCCCACGTTATGATTCGATCCCCGAAATAGCTCTAAAAAATGTGCCTTCTTTTGATGGAGTGGGACCTATTATAGTTGTTGAGCATATCAAAAATATCACCAACCTTTGCAATACTCATAATATAACAGAAGAAAATATTGCCATCAGACTATTAGCCTTGTCTCTGAAGGGGAAAGCTCTCGACTGGTATGGCACCTTGCCTGTGAATTCCATACATTCCTGTAACGAATTGGGCACTCGTTTAACTGATCATTTTGGGGAAAAAAGTGATGGCCTCTCTCTTGCTGAGTAGCTGACAACTATAAAAAGAGCTCCGCACAAGTATATGCAGGACTTCAACACGCGGTTTCAAAAGACTTGGGATAGAATTCCCATTCTGGTAAGGCCGACCCCCAGCTACGCTTTCTTGTACTATCTAAAAGCATTAAATAGTGACATTGCTATGATGATCCAATCTATGGGGGGATGCATACTCCCAGCTGCGTATGGCATAGCCATTGCGGCCAAAAATTGCTTAATTCAAGCCGGGAAAATCGCCCCTAGACCACACATGCCACTTTTTCCAAAACTGCTGCCCCCAATTCAAGCAGTCGCTCCCACAATTGCTCCCCTACCTGTCATTGAAAAGCCAACTGCTGTTCCATCCAATGAATTAAATGAAGTTAAAGGTCTATTGCAGAGCATGTCAAATGAACTTGTTGCCCTTAAAAGGCAGCAAGCTCAAAGCCACAAGCCAAACCAGAGTTATCAAAATTATGGCCATGCCCCTAGACCCCCCTTTCAAAATTATAACCAAGGTCAGGGGCAGCTCACTACAACCAGGCCTTATCAAAATTATAACTCAGGTCCTTCTTCGGCATCTAAAGCCATGGTACCTACTCAGAACAATCTAGTGCAAGAGTAGCCAGGTTGTTCAAACATGAGACAGGGTCAAGAGCAAGCTGCCCACACGAATGACATGATGATTTTTTTCCAGAATTCAGAAAATCAAGGTGTTGATTTTTCTCAATTTTTTGAGTTCCCAGCTCAAACCAACACAAGTAACAATCAGACTCAGCCGGATTCTACCCTGATAAATCACGAAGAGGGCGAGCTCTGTGCAATTAATCATGGGGGCACTGCAGGCAATCATGCTAATTACGTTGCGGCCAATACGAGATTTAAAAGAAGAGCAGTTGGAGAAGTGCAAGCTTCCCCTCAGGTAGCAGCGAATCTTGCACATGTAACAGAATATGAGTCTTTGATTCATGGACTTGAGTGGGCAAGAAAGAGAGGGATCAAAAAATTGCAAATTTTGGGGGACAGTGAACTAATAGTGAACCAAATCAGAGGCCTGAACCTGACCAAGAACTCCTTACTGAAATCTTACAAGCACAGAGTCTGGGACTTGATGGAAGATTTTCTTGCTCTTAACATTACCTCGATTCCCAGGGAACAAAACAAGCAGGCTGACAGGTTGGCAGTTGTTGGTGCCCAATTTGATGTTTCAAAAGAGATAAGTAGGGGTTGTGGTTCGTGCCATTTAAAGGTGGTGGTTCAGCCTTCGGTCCCAGACAATGTTACAAATTGGCAGGTCTTCGAAAGCGACCAACAGATAGCCCTTTTCTTGAAGGAGGAAGCTGAGTTTGCGGTCCACAATCAAGCGAAATTGCAGCAGCAATATGGAAATCAGATTGTTCAGTTGAAGAACAATAAACTCCCTAAGGGTCTGGTCACACTTGAAAGTATTTTCAATGGAGAGGACCAACTAAGAGATGACAAAGCATGCATCACTACCAAAGAGGAGAATTATGAAAAATTTGAAATCTTCAAGGACAAGTTACTAGCGCTTGGTAAGGTCTGCACGTTTCAAGAAAGACAAACTTTCATTCTGCTGTGTCAGGAGTTCGCCGATATTTTTGCCTGGAATTATAGCGACTTGAAAGGCTTCGATCCAAGGCTTGCCCAACACACCATTGAATTATATGAAGGCGTAAAGCCAGTCACACAAAAGCAGAGACCTGTTAACCCGATGGTAGAGCTCCTTATGCAGAAAGAATTGACCAAGTTGATTGAGTCCGGCATTATATTTCCGATCAAACATTCCTCATGGTTGGCCAATTTGGTTCCAGTTAGAAAGAAAAATGGGGAGATTAGACTGTGCATCGACTTTTGAGACCTTAATAAAGTCTCTTTAAAGGATCATTATCCCTTTCCAAACATGGAGCAGATCCTCTAAAAGGTAACTGGTTCCGAACGCTTCTCCCTCCTGGATGGCTATTCAGGATATAATCAAATTCTGGTGCGTGACTCTGACCAATACAAAACAACCTTCACCACTAAATGGGGAATGTTTGCCTACCAGAAGATGCCTTTCGGGCTATCCAATGTTGGTGCTACCTTCCAGCGAGCCATGGACATGGCTTTCAGTGGTTTGATAAATAAGAACGTGCTGGTGTACCTCGATGATATAACAGTTTTCTCCAAAGAGGCAGGACAACATATGAAGCACCTCAGGCAGATTTTTGAGAGGTGCAGGGAATTTGGCATCTCCCTAAATCCAAAGAAATGTGTATTTACGGTTAATGAGGGGAAACTTCTTGGCCACATTGTGTCTAAGGAAGGTTTGTCTATTGACCCAGAGAGAGTCCGCTCCATCCTGGAGATGTCCCTACCAAAGCACAAGAAAGGCCTTCAAAGTTTCTTCGGCCGGATAAATTTCATTCGGAGGTTCATTCCAAACTTCACTGAAATAGTTAAACCCCTAACCTCCTTCCTAAAGAAAGGTGAAGAATTCAAATGGACAACGCCAAGAAAGGACAGCTTTGAAGCTATCAAATAGGCTTTGACCCAGGCTTCCGCTCTAATCAGCCCTGACTTCAATAAAGACCTCAACCTCTACACCTTCAGCAACAGAGAAGTAATATCTGCCATGCTCACCCAAGCAAACAGTGATAACCTCGAGCAACCACTCACCTTTTTTAGCCAAGGGTTAGAGGACTTCAAAATCAGGTATACCTATGTAGAGAAGCAAGTCCTGGCAGTGGTGCGCAGCTTGAAGAAATTCAGATATATGTTATAAAACAACAGGATCCATCTCATGGTTCCACATCCTGGTGTCAAAGATTTCCTAACCAATCGAGACTTAAATGAGAAAAGAGCGGAATCGATCACCAAGGTAATGGAGTACGACATAGATATCAAAATCACCAAGTTGGTGAGAGGAAGGGGCATATGTGAACAGCTAGCCACAGATTTGAGACAAAAGGGTGAAAATAGCTTGCTGATCCATGATGCAACCACTGCAGAAGAACCAGCTGTCATAAGAGATTGGACACTAGACATGAGGCATTTTCTTCTTACAGGTGAATGTCCACAGGGTCTCGGTAAGGCTGGAAGAAGGTATTTTAAACTTCGGTCTCTTCCCTATGTTTTGATTGACAGAGTATTATTTAGGAAGGATCTCTCTGGAGTTCTCCTGAGATGCATTGACTCCAGTTAGATTGACATGGTTTTGGCTGAGTTTCACAATGGGCCAGCAGGTGGCCATTTCGCCCCTAAGACCACAACAACAAAAATAATGAGAGTTGGCTATTTCTGGCCCACTCTCTTCAAGGATACCCATGCCTGGGTAAGAAAGTGTCAAAAGTGTGCACTCTTTGACGGAAAGCAGCGATTGGCTGCCATGCCCCTACAGCCCATTCAAGTTGAATAACCATTCATGCAGTAGGGCCTGGATTTCATAGTGATGATCAATCCTCCCTCTAACACCGGACACAAGTGGGTCCTGACTGCTATGGATTATTTCACCAGGTGGGTGGAAGCCATTGCTTTGAAGGAAGCAAATGAGAGCGCAGTCCTGGATTTCTATGAGGACTTAGTGACACGTTTTGGGGTCCCAACCACTATAATCTCAGATAACGCCTTGGCTTTTCTGGGAACCAAAACTAGTGAATGGGCGCTAAGGTATGGTATATACCTCAGCACTTCGTCAAATTACTACCCGCAGGGGAATGGACTAGCCGAGTCCACTAACAAAAACTTGATCAAGATTATAAAGAGGACCATGGAAGAAAATCAGAGAACTTGGCATGCCAAGTTGAAAACAACTCTATGGGCCGATCGAATCACTCCGAAAAGATCAATCGGAAATTCTCCATATACGCTTGTGTATGGAAGGAAAGCAAGGCTTCCTATCTCACTCAAATTGCCAGCGCTGGACCTCACACATCAGTTGCAGCTAGAAGAAGGAAGTAGCATGGAGGTCAGATTGTGTGAACTAATGGAGCTCCAGGAGGTAAGGAACCAGGCCATGGTCTCTATGATCAGTCACCAGCATCAGGTGAAAAGACATTTTGATAAGAAGTCTTCGTCAAAGAGTTTCATCGAAGGAGACATTGTCTTAAAATGGGATGAAGATAGAGCTAAGCCTGGAAAACATGCAAAATTTGATGCCCTCTAGAGCGGTCCTTACATGATTACTCAGTGCAAGCAACATAACGCATTCCAGCTCTCCAGGTTGGACGGCGAAGAATTGCTTATCCCAGTCAACGGGATACATCTGAAGCATTGCCACTGATTTTTAGTTCGGCTGCACATAGTTTCCCTTTTTGTTTTCCCTGTTTTCCCTAAGTGCAGTTTACACAGTTAGTTGTTTTTAGTCTTGTGTGCTTCCCTTTGCAGTGGAGGTAAATTTTGTATTTTTGATTTTGGAATTATCAAAACTGTTGTGAACTCGCTTCAAAGTCACCATCTGACTCCATACCCAATGGATATGCGAGGCAACTGGGTTCTAAGCATAGCAGGCACGCTTCCCCCGTGAGTCACCAATTTGTTGACCCAATTTTGCCTCTCAGGCAAGATTCTGGTCACCTCCTACACCTACTTTATAGGCCTGTCATTTCGGGTTGCAAGGTCCACCTTCAGGTCTCGACAGCGCCGTTGCAGAGCATTGGTTAGGAAAGGCAGCAAAAGGGAGAGTCTTCAAACATCCACGAGAGAAGAAAAGAAAACAGAGCGTTCAACACTTAGGCAAAAAAGAGGGCAGAAAAAATGCAGAGGGCAGCAAATTCACTGCCCACTACAAGGGTGGGTAAAATGAGCCCACTTACAAACATGCAGAGGGTGGCAAAGTCACCGCGCACAACACGAAAAAGCCGTGGACATCGGCCGACGTCGGCAATACTGCCGTCGTCGGCACCTTACAGAGACCGACGTTGGCAGAATCGCTGACGTCGACAGCACAAAGGTAGGCACAAAAGTCAGAAAAGCCCGCCTATGGCGGCGAATCAGAAAATCCCACCTATGGCGGTGAATCAGAAAATCGCCACCCACTATAAGGGCGGCAAAATTCACCTGCAGTGCACAAGAAAAAACCTGCCCAGCCGCCGGAGGAGAAGACCAACACGCAAAATGAGGCAACAAGCATGGTCTTGGTAGACTTGTGATGTCATCAATAGTGTTTTTCATGCTTTCCGATGAAACTTCTCTTGGCTCTTTTGCTATAAATACAAGGACTTAGTCATTTTTCAAGGGATCTTCCTGACTTTTGTAAAGAGCACTGCTCTCCAAATTTTCCCCACCTGAATCAATAAAAAGACAATTATTACCTCTATTTGGATGGATCTTTCAGTGTATGCATTGAATGTCAATCTGTGTCCAGTCATTGTCTCTTGATGCTCCCACAGGTTCAACACCAGCAAACCTGCGATCTACAAAGTGCCACTGTCTGTTGCTATCAGGAGTAGAGTTCTATTTTGAAGGTATAGAACAGGTGAGGTCACTTATAGTGTGTGTTTCTCAGCACCTTGGTGGCTTGTGCTTTCCATAAGAACCTCCCTGTCATCCCAGAGACCTGGTCTTTTCTGCCAGATCTGAGTGTATGTATGTTTTGTTTGGTCCTGAGTGTGGATCTGGAAGGTCAACCTGTTTTTGGTGTATCACCTCTTTTAGAGTAGGTTGTTTGTTTTCATGCTTTTCTCACTCCCTTTTCATCCCCCCCAGTATATACCTATATACCTATATTTTGCATTACCTAAAACAAACAAGATACATCAGAGGGAACTAGCCCATATCTAGAGACTCTCCTCTCCTGCTTCGCCGTCCCACAGGCGAGAGAGGGGTTTCCATGTTGCGGGGAGAGGGCAGGAATCCGTGTTCTTGCCGCTGGGTGCACTTTCCAGCGTCAACATAGAGAGTTGATGATATTGTGAACATCATTAAAGGTCTTAGAGAGAAGCTTGAAGAAGCTATTGTAGTTCAAAAGGTTTTAAGGTCTCTCTCTCTTAATTTTGATTTTAAAGTATCTATTGTAGATGAAATTCATGATCTTACTTAGTTAAATATGGATGAGCTACATGGAATTCTTACTACCTATGAGATGAGATTAAATGATGAAAAACCGCCAAATAAGGAAGCAACATTCAAGATATAAATGAGTCCAAAGAAGAATTTTAAAGGTAATAAAATCAAGAAGGATGACATATCTGATATTAATGAAGATGAACTAATTTCTTTGTTTATAAGGAAATTGAAAACATGGTCAAGCAAGTATAAGGGTAAACTGCCCTTTAAATGCTTCAATTATGGATAGGTAGGACATTTTGCTAATAAGTGCCCTCATAATCATAAGAATAATGATGATGAAGAACATGGTGTGGCCAAGATGAAGACAAGAAGACATACAAGTTTGATAAGAGGAAGAAAGGATTTATAAAGTATGTCAACAAAAAGAAGTCCTTCAAGAGAAAAAAGAGTCTCTACACCAATAAAGATTGTAGCTTATAAAATGAGAGTGAAGATAGTGACTCATAGTATGATCATGAAGATGATGGTTCTATTGAATATAAATCCCTCTTCATGGTTGAGGAAGGCAGTTGCTCATATCAAAATGAGTCTACTTGGATTGATTCAGATGATGATAAAGATGAGGTGGACTATGAGATTGAATTGATGAATGCTCTTGAAGAACTGAAGATTGAGAAGAAGATTAATAAGAAGATGAAGTCTCAAATCAAGGAATATGAAGATCAATTTAGTGTAATTGAGGCAAGAATGAATGAAGACACAAGGAACATGAAGATATAATCAAGCATCTCAGTTGTTAATTGAAAATCCTATCTATAAGCCTGAAAGCTAAAGAAGATGAATGTTTAAGGTATGTAATTTAAAATTAGTCTTTAAAATATGAATTACAGAAAACATCTAGTAATATGTAGTCATTTATGAGATTTTAAAAGAACTCAAGTGATCTAGAAAATATTTTGAGTGGTCAAAAACATGCAAGTGGTAGAACTAGTCTTGGATACAAAGAAGAACCAAAAAATACAACTCAAAACAAGATGAAGACTAATGTAAATCATACCTTGAGGGTAAATAATTATTCAAAGAATGAAGATGTTGGTAGAGTGAAGTCAAATTAGATTAGATAACTAAATTCCATGAGGTATGCAAGTTTCAATGGTTATTGTTACACATGTAACTATTTTGGGCATAGAGCTAAAGAATGCAAGAGCCCTGTTAGAAATGAATTTGCATGGAACTATGATGGGGATCGTTAGTCAAAAGGTGTGAACAAATTTAAGTGATTCAACTATCTTGATGAGGAACATTTTGCTAAGCATTATCCAAATGAGGTAAGGGAAGGTGAGTCTTCTTCAAAAGGATTAGTTTGTTTCAATTGTCAAAAAAATGGACATATTGCAATATTTTGTTCTAATTAGGAAAGGTACGATAAACTTCTTGAAAAAATTATAGTGTGATTCAATTATCAACAGAGAGGTCACATTGTTATATTCTGTAAGTAAAATCTTACAAGATATAATAGGTTTAATCAAGCTCCTAGAGTGTAATAAAGAAGGGATGTTAACTCATGGAAACCAAAGTGGTAAGTGTGAGTCATGATAAGTCTACAAGTCCAACTAATATATTTTCTATGGTAGAGAATGCTATAGAAGTTGGATACTACCAAGAGCTCTCATTATCTACTCATGTTGTGAATGAAGAGACCAAGCTCAAGGATGAGACCAAGGTTATGCTTGAGGCTAGTTCTTAGGTGTGTTTGGATGATAATGAGAAACCTAACATGTGTGAGAAATTTTCAAGCTTGGTTCCTATGTTGTCAATGTCTAAAGGTGATGTTTCACAATGCAAAGAAGCTACTTCAATGATCAAGGTATGTTAATATTCCATAGTTGCTCAAAATGTTGAATATCGTATCATAGAAGAGAAAGTGAGTGATGTAGAAAAGGAATAATTTGTCAAATTTCAAACTAAGGAGAAAAAGAGAAAGAAGTTTTATAGCTATAAGAGGATTCTAGTGGTTATTGAGGAGATGTGAGCCACTCCTGGCTTCACTTTGTTTTAGAGCATTATGGTATAGAGGAGGTCTATATCTATGTTTCTTAAGAGACTCCTTTTAGTGGAGAAGCAAGTGATGTTGTGGTGTTCATAAAAAGGTCCTAGAAGGCAAGAGATGAGTGTTTCTAGTTAGATTTGGTGTGTTAAGATGGGAGAAGTGCTTTGATGAGGTTAAAATGATGTCACAAGGTGTGTTTACTATGTATGCAGTGTCTGTAGGATCAAAATGGGTGTTTTTAGGTGGCATAATGAGATTGATGGAATGTCAAGAAGATTTTGGTCTCAAAAGGTCTAATCACTTCTTTGTGATGTGTTCCAAGTGGTTTTGTGTCTTGATGATCCTATTTGTGCCTTTTTGGAGGTTTTTATGTAATCCAAGGTTTATCTTTCTTATTACAAATTAAAGCTTTGATATAGGAATTCAAGGTTAACAAAGGTGTGAAGGCTCAAATCTTTTTCCATAAGTGTGTGATGGTTGTCTCTAGGTGTACAAGAAGTTTAGGAGGTGGGCATTGAACATAAGGAGGTTTGTTGACCTTGTTTATTTTGAGATTCTAAAGTTTTGGGCTATGCTAGAAAAGTGGTTTGAATTATGAGTTAAGGTTTGAGGCTTCCTAATAGTTTGAATAGGCCAAATAAGTTGTCAAATCAACCTTCACATATGTTTGAAGTTTTTTTTTAATTATGCAAGCTTTTGTTAGAATGGAGGCTTAATTGGCTAGTAGATTAATGAAGGAAGTATGTTGTAGAAGAGGATTTAGGTGATCCTTAATTGGTGTGATTAAGGGGGCATATGAGAGTGATTCAGATATGAACTTTTAGGTCTGGAAAGTGTGTCCACTAAATTTTTTGGGATCTACTAGTTTCAGGTAGGGCTACAAGAAGTCTAGATAGGCCTAGTGTGAAGATTTGATGTTTTTGAATAGTTTCTTCAAAATATAAGGCATGAGTGTTTTAAGGTGAGTTATTAGGTTGGTTTAGAGCATGTTTCCTATTTTTTGAGTGGCATAAAGATATGTTTGTGGTCCTTGAGGTGGCTTGAGAGAGAAGGCTAATAAGCCTGTATGGTGGTTCTTCATGGTGTGTGAAGATCTGAAGATGCTCAAAAAGTGAAATGGTTCAGATATCTTAGGGGAAGTTCCTCTTAGATTTTGTTTAGTGAGTTTCATCATATTTTAGTGTTGTTGTGTGTTATTTATTCATTGGCTGTAGTGCTTGGTTGAAAAAAGTGTTGACATATATCAAGAAGAAGTTGTGAAGGCAAGAAGAGATAGGCTCAAGGTAAGGGGGAGATTTTATCATATTTATAAGGTGTTCCTCTCCTATTGGTAGTATTTTCAAGTCCTCAAGATTAGTTTGTGCCTACTTTATCATTATGTCAAAGGGAGAGAAGGTTCTTATTATGAGAGTGCTTGAAGAGATAGAAGGAAGGTGATTTATATGATGGGTTTTGACATTAATGACAAAAGGGGCAATTATTGGAGAGTTTTCAGTGAAGTCATGGACATGTCTAGGTAAGTGGATGAAATGTTTTAGGTTACCATTGATGTCAAAGAGAACTTGTGGTACTAATGCATTAATGAGAAAGTGATATATTTGATAGCTTAGTGAGATATGTCACTTGTGTAGGTCTGTAAGGATAAAGAAGAGGTTTTGAGACATCCATAGATTTATTGACAAAGCTCTGGTATGTTTTGTGAGCATTTGGAAAGAGAAAAAATGTATATTCTAGCATAAGAGAAGCCAAAACATCACTACACATCATGTAGATATGTATGAACTAGTAAGTTTGTACATTTATGTAAGGTATGAAGAAATTTAATAATGGTCAAAGGTTTATATGGATGTGTTGTCTATAGTGCCAAGAAGCTACCCTAAAAATTTGGTTTCTTGAAGTGATTTATAGCTCAAGTTATAAATCTTCAAACTTGCTCTAGCAGACTATGATGGATCAGAAACCATTAAGTTTAATCATGTTTAAGTCTGAAGTCATTGGTCTAGAAGAGCCAATGGTGAGTGCTTAATCATACATATTTATATCAATGGCGCATATGAAGTCAACTTGTCAAAGGTGGTATATGCTGGTGATAAGTGTCAAAAGCTCACTAATCTATCAAAAGATCACTGGTGAGCAATAGTTCATACCTATGAAGATCAATGGTGTAGAATAATCCAAAGAGTTAACAAAGCATATAAGACTACCAAGTAGCATAAGTACATAGAATAACAACAAAGTGTTCAGAAGGCATGCAAGGGTGCCAAGTGTCATAATCATAGAAGTTCTGATCAAGATCTAATAATGAGAGTTGTAAGTTATAAACTTGATTGATATGAGGAAATCGATGGTGTATATTTGGTCAATATTACAAGGGTACACAAAATTAGTTCAACATGCTCAAAGTTTAACAGTGAGCAAAGGTAAAGATTGCGCTACTTTTGAGAAGATCGATTGGGCATATTTGGTCAAAGATGCTAGGGAGCATGAGATGAGGTCAAAGTCATAATTGTTTATCATTGTGAAAGATCAAGCTACTTTTAAGGGAGTTTGATGATTCATATTCATTCAATCTATGTGAGGACATGAGATGTTAACAAAGTGTTCGATGTTTAATAGTGACTATTAGAATTTGGATATTCAAATTAATAAAGGGAAAAAATAGTTTGTAGTATTTTACTCATATTGTTTGATCTTGGATGAATTCAAGGGTAAAATAGAAATTAAAGTTGTAGAAGACTTTAAGGCCATCTAGAGAACCTAACTATAAGGCCTGAGTGTTTGTACAATCAAAGTTATTGAGATCTAAAGCTGACTATGTGTTTGACCATGTTCTATAAGTGACCCAAGAAGTACATTTTGAGTTGTTCTAATAGTATTTAGATATTTCAAGGGGACTTAGCTATTAGAGAGTGTTGTATACTCCCTAAGGATGATTTGTATGGATTTTAGAGTTTTGACCAATCCATATTTAGTATGAACAAATGCTTCAAATTTGACTATATGTTCATTCATGGTGTTTTTATGTATAAGGTCAAAGATTAATCTATTTGGATTTAGTAGAGGAGTGTTGTGATGACTGTGATCTTTTTTGGATGCCAAAGGGGTCATTTGGAGTGGGCATATGCATTTGGAAGTGGTCTTATGTTTTTTATTTTATCAATGGAGTGCTAAATGGGGGAATAGGTCTCCATCAGACTTATAAAGGCTACTAAGGCCTAACTGAAAGGCGTAACTGCTTGTGTGATCCATAGTTGCTATGGTCAACTTTTGAGGATAATATTGAGCTATGTAAGATATATTAAGGGTTAAGGCAAGTCTAAAGGCTAACTAAGAAGATAATAATCATGAAAGCTCTATAAATAGTGAAATAAAAGATGATTTTTAGATTAGAGAGACATGAGAGAAGAGGTGTGTGAGAGAGTTGTGGAGTGAAGGAAAGGGTGTATGACCAATGGATGGGCTATAGATAAGAGTAGGTTTATGATTATGTGTATGACTTATAGGTGATATTTATGATGTCAATAATAGTGCTCTTATGAGTTTGAAGATTGAGGATGAGCAAAGAGGTCTAGAGTGATCCAAAAGGATGTTTTGGATGCCTTGAGTGTGAGTGAAGGATATATGATGTCTATGTAAACTTGGTAGTTGATTTAAGAGTAAGATCAGAGTGTGGACTGTGTATGACCATTTGGTCATGTTGGAGGTTGTAATAGATTTGTTGTTGAGAAGTGTAAAGTGATCCAAAAAGTGGTTTTGGATGTTTTTGGCTATGTAAAGAAGTTAAGGGGCTGATATACATTATATCTCCATCAGATTGGTAGTTACTCCTTATAGAATAAGTGTTTCACAAAAATTTGGTCATAAATACTTGACCATCTTAGGGGTAGGTGCTCCTTGTGGAATGGATGTTCCACTAAAGTCTCATGTTTGTAATACCTTATAGGACAAGTTGTCCATGTGTTTGTAGGATTGAGAGTGGATTTTATTCCCCAAAAGGGTTTCCCACATAAATCTTGTTTTGTATGTATCATCTTGCATTATCTATTGTTCATTGTTATGAATGACTTATATATTCTATGAATGCTTTTTAATTGAATAAGGGTTTGAAATAATTGGAATTGAAGTTTAAATATATTGCATCAATTATTTACCCCCTCTCAGTGATTGTACCTCTATGAACCTAGTGCCCTATGATATATGTAAAAACCATTCTAGTTAAAACCTTTTGAAAGAGGTTAATTTATATCGACCTCTTTAATGGGAGGGAGAGATATGATATTGAATTCCAATAGTGTTTTGAGAACCTTATATGGATCTTCTAATAGGTTAGTGAATTGTCTTTGTGGAGGAGATGATAAGACAATGCATGGATTAGGCTTTGTAACTATGTGTATTGTTACTTTTTAATCATTCTTCTTATTGGTTGGTCTTGCCTTGTATCGTGGCTTACTTAAATTCTTGGTGCTGGAATTAGAATTAGTTGTGCACTTTAGTTTATTCATTACCAATAGATTGACTTATCTTTCATTTACTATATGACACAAATATATGAATGAGTTGAACTTTTTAAACATAATGGATTCATGTAGAGATGGAAGCAAACTTTTCTTAAATACATCTTGTATTTCTTTAGCTACCATACGATGTGTCATTTTGGTTAACATTGTCTTGTATATAAACACATATTCTATTATAGGCTCATTAGATCTTCATTTGAGTAGGAATATTTGAGCATAAGAAACCTTCTCATAGATCTTAATTGAAACGTATGATAGAAACATGTCAGCTAAGGGATTGAATCTCTATTTTGATTAGTGTGGTAAATCATATAACCATTATAATGCATAGTCTTTCAGACTTGTTGGGAATAACTTTATCAATAATCTATCACTGGACACATATTACAAACATGTTGCATGAAATCCCTTGGGATGTTAGTCAAGGTCACCATTTGAATCATATAGTGTAAGCTTGGGTGCCACAAATCTTGTAGGTAATGGATATACTACTATATGTTGTGTCAATGGGGTGTGTATTAAAACATTAGAATCTAGTGTCTGATTAGGTTTCAAAGCACCTTTCTCTAAATGTAACATCTTGGTTTGTAGAGATAAAATATCTTGCATAAGGGATTGTATATTGGGAGTAGAGGAGTGTGTGCTAACCAAAGGTGGTTTTCTGATGGAGTAAGAATTATCATGGTAAACTATTAAATCCCTAAGTTGCCCCCATTATGGTAGGTGATATCAAATTTGTATCCAAAGGGGGAGGATTTTTAGAAGATTAAGTCATGTTCACCTTCTTGATTTATAACTAAGATTTTTAAAATGGTAGAATGATCAAGAAGTTATTCATGAAGTCTTTATCTAAAAAATTTCATAACTTCCTCTTTTTTGAATTTAATTTGCTCCCCATTTAGAGGGTGAAGTACATCACAATTCTCATCTTGAGGATTTCAGTTGTCTTGATCATATTTCTCATGTTCATAATTAATATCATTAAAATTGACATATTTGGTAGATATGGATATAGTAAAAGGTGTTGATACACTTGTATTCTTGTCCATATTTAGGCTAAGTGCAATCTAAGTATGGTCAATCAAGATGCAAGCTAGTCTAACACTTATTCTTACATGAGAAAAAGTAACTTTTTTGGATTTCATATAATACAAAAAATGGAAAAAATAGTAAGAAGTACAGAAACCCTAGTAGCATTTATGGTTTTTGCTTTGGAAATAGTTAATAATAAGTGGGTTCACCAATATGTTTTATCAAATTTAGAATTTATGTGAAAACTCTAGATGATAACACTACTATGGAAAATCAAGATAATATTATAACAAAGATAACATTCAATAATCTGGAACTATTTTATTTTGGAAACTTACTAAAAATAGTAAAGTGTATGGATAAATAAAGACTTAGTTGGAAACTATGCTTTCAGGAAGAATCTAGATCTAAAATTCATTGTGTAGAGAGGTCTATGGTAGAGTGGGACACAATTAGATCTATTGGATAGGATTGAATGCACAGAGAAAACCTATATGGAGTAGTGAAACTTGAAAATAATAAATCAAAAGAGGATGAAACATATCTTCACAATAAATAAATTATATTAAGAAGAGTTGGCCAAAAAATACATAGGAAGGTTCCTTATATAGGTGTAAAATACACAAGTCCAAACATCATCATGCATGTGGGATTATTTTCCCCTTAAGGACCTTTATTAACATAAGAAAGATTGACTAGACCATGTAAACAAAACCTAGTGGGACAAAAGTCTACACCAACACCCTTCTTAAGCATAGCTTAGGTGGGTACGAGAATTGGGTCTTGATACAAAGGCCTGATGAGGTACCTAATTACATAAATATGATCCCCCATAGGATGAAAAAGATGGATCTTCCCAAACCCTAATAAGATCCCACAAATGAAGATACTTGCTCTCAATAAAAGGTTTGGTTAATATATTAGCAACTTAATCTATTATCTGTATGTATCGAAGATCAATGAATTTTTTATAGAGGAACTCCTAAATGAAATACATTTAAATCTTAATATGTTTGGTCTATTGATGTAGGATTGGATTCCTATAGATCTAGATTTTTCTTTGGTTATCATAGAAGATGATTATTTGTTATTGAAACTGAACTCCAAACTCAATGAGAATCTACTTAAGCTAAAGAGCCTTAGTGGCAAGATTATTAACTCTAAAATTATGCCTCTATATAAGATAAATTAATATCATTATGATTTTTACTTGACCAACTAGAAACTCTATCCAGAAATAGACTTATGACTTTGAATGTCACCAAGCCAATTTAAATCTGTATATCTAATTAAGCTAATGTCAATACATGTTATATAGTGAATCATAGAACTATGAGTACCTTGAATGTATTTTAGGATCCACTTAGCTAATTTCTAATGTAGCTCATGTGGTTCCTGTATGAATTTAGAGACCATGCCCACTGCATATGAAAGGTCAAGTCTTGTGTACGTAAGATAGATGAGATTGTTAATAGGTTGTCTATATGAGGTAAAATCAACCAATAGATATGGAAAATCAACATCAAGCTTCACACTAGATATAAAATGGTTCATATCTAACTTACAGTTAGCCATATTAAACTATGCAATAAAATAAGGAGCATACTTGGATTGTTCAATAGTGATCCTAGAGTCAAACTAATAAATTTCAATCCTAGGGAAGTAATGCAATAAACCCAAGTTAATCATTAAGAAATTCTCAAAAAAATTAGTTTTCACTATTGTGTTGGTGGATGGGGAACTCCATATAATCAGTAGGTCATCCATATAGAGAATTATAATCAATAGTGAATCATCATGCCATAATATGTAGACATTTGGGTAAGAATGACATCTGGTGAACCCAACCAAAATAAGAAAGGATTCCATCTTAGCATACTAAGATCAAGTTGTTTTTTGAATCCATATATAGATTTATGAAGCTTGAAAACTAAGGAGGGTTATTACAAAAATCCTTGTGGTTACTCTATGCATATTTCCTCTTTGAAGTCAATGTGAAGAAAAGCACTCTTCACATCCATTTGATGAACATCCTAGTTATGTGTTATTGCAATAGTGAGAGTGAGTTAGATTAAGTTCAATTTGGAAAATGTTGTGAATTTATTGTTACAGTCAATGTTAAGAACTTGAGAGAAATCATTTTCTATAAAATGTGCTTGGAACTTGTCTATGGACCCATCTACTAAAACTTTTTTGGTAGATGCAGCTACATTGAACAAGTTTTATTTTCTTAGGAAGTGGGATTAAATCCCAAGTTATATTCCTCTAAAAGGAACTATACTCCTCTTTTATAGTAGTATCCCACTCAGGAGTGCCTTATGCCTCATGAAATAATTATAGATTGGAAGTAGATGCAATGAAAGTATGTGGGACATCCTAGAATTGTGAATGGGTTTACCTATTATCTGATGGATCTCTAACCCATTATAAAACACTTTGAAGTGTCTATTTATCCCAAAGAGGACCAATTATTAGAGAATTAAGAAGGGATTACTCATCATCTGAATATAATCTAGGAGAAGGAGGAGGGGAATCCATATCACTACTCTCATCATCAAAACTAGAAGAAGAATCTAGATCATTAGGAGGTTGATTAGGGCTATCTGGATTATAAGAATTATCATCAAAACTAAGTGTGTCTAAGGAAAGGGGAGAGATGTCAAGTCCAGAGTTTTAAGGAATCTCTATAAAATGAACACTCCTCTTAATGAATAACTCATGATTGGTGGGATGAAGAAGCTTGTATCTATTAACACCCTCAATATATCCAATGAAGATGTAAGACTAACTCTAAAGTTACAATGCCTTACATTTATTCATCAAAATATGAGACATAACAAGTAAAACAAACACTCAAAAGTGATCTATTATGTGTTTTTGATTTCTCTAATACTTAAAATGAGTGACTCCCTTCAATACTTTATGAGGAAATTAGTTTTGGATATAAAAATCACAGTTGATGGCCTCGAATCATTACTGAGGTGAAAAAGACTTAGAGTGTAGCATATAGGTGGCCATTTCCTTTAAGGACCTATTCTTATGCTCTACAAAACCATTATATTAAGGAATATATAGAACTTTATGCTATAGTTTAATCCCCTATGATGCACATAAGTGCTCAAAATTATTACTTACATACTCACCACCATTATTAATGCTTAAAATGTTGATGGCTTTGTCTGATTGTTCCTCTTTAAGTGTCTTGAATTCTTTAAAATGATCAAATACCATAGATTTGTATCAATAAAATATACCCAAGTATACCTCAAATAGTCATAGATGAAAGTAAGCATGTACTTTGTTCTATTGAATGAAGATTTTGGAAATAGGCCAACAATGTCACTATGAACAATCTCCAATATCTATTTATCTCTATGTGATTTGCCCTTATCATATTTATCATCTATATGCTTACTAAGAATGAAACCCTATAAAAATCTATCAAAAAACTTAACTCATGGAAACATTGAAACCATGTCTTGACATCTGAGTTTCTCTAGGTAGTGATAGTTGAGATGGTCAAATCATTCATGCCATAGTTTACACACCTAATCTAAATAAGTGAGAAATGTAGAGGATTAATCAAGAGAAAAATGTGAGAAAGTATACAACCTAGATTAGTGATATGCTTTCCCAAATGTAAAATTATAATCAGTGTTAGTTTCCTTAATAACCATGAAATTAGGTGTGAACCCAAATTTATTGCTTGAACTAATGTGAGTGATCTGGTAAATAGATAAGAGATTGGTGGATAAAGAGGGAATACATAAAACATCATGAAATTTCCCATAATTCACTTTAATAGATCCAATCCCACTAACTTGTGTATAAGTATCATCACCCAATAAAATGGAAGGCATATAACAAGGCTCTAAGTATGCAAACATGTCATGTGATGAAGCCATGTGGTGTGATTCACTAGAATCAATAACCCATGTAGAAGGTTGGGATATAACTGTAATAAGTGGTTTTCCCTTATATTTTCCATTTTTACTATCTTTGGCTTTAAAATACCCCTATCTTGATGAAATCTAATTGTAAAAAGTAGGGACACTGATATTATGTTTCTCAAGCATTTTTGTTAGTTGGTTAATATGCTTATTCATGCATTTGGATTTATAATGACTAAATTTATTGAAAGAACCATCTTTGAGTCTCTCTTTATTGGATTTCCCATTTGAATAAGACTCTTCATCATGACTCACAATTAAGTCATGATAATGTTGGGACTTTTGCATTTTTCACCTATATAAGGAACCTTCCTATGTTCTTTTTGGCTAATGCTTTTTAATACAATTTCTTTATTATGAATATATGTTCTTCATCTTTTGAGTTTCTCTTTTCAGGTTTCATTATTCCATACAAGTTTTCTCCATGTATTTGATCTTATCCATTATATTTGATTGTGTCCCACTCTGACATGGTATCATAGCTTTGATGGTAGCTGAAGGCCATTACTCCTATTGTGAGATATAGCATTCAACTTGTTCAAGTGTTTTTTGTGATTTCAATTTTCAAGGGTTTTGTGGGATTTATTAAAAATCTATGCAAATATATATATGGGGTATTTAAAATAAAAATATATAGTGATGTTGGATTTATAAGGATTTAAAACCCTAAGATTAGCTATAAATATGACTTGATTTTGTGATAATCAATTTTTTGAAATTTTTGGAGAGTTTACAAATTTTTTTTGAAAATCTATATATTTTGTACCCCCTGGTACTCAAAATATAAAAAATAATCTTATCTTTTCTAGGTTTTATAAAATACAAAATGTATATTCATAAGATTTGTATAAGGATGTACAAATTTTCTAGGATTTTGGTTCTTTTTATAGTTTTTTTTCTATTTTTCCAGCTGGTTTCGATGATTTCTACAAAATTTTGGACTTAGAAAAATTTTTGGCTGTTGTTATCCATCCAAACCCTCTTTCATGTGGCAACATGACTCCATAAACATGTACATGTTTTCATGCATCTACAGGTATGAAGGCCTATCAAGTTGACTGTCTATCATGCAATGATGTGCACCCACACCCACCACACATCCACACTTTCATGGGGCATAATGCCTATCAGCCTAACCCTGGCCAATGTGAATGCATGACCATAGATGTCTACACACCTATGTTTTCATGGGGGCCAAGGCCTATCAGCTTAGTTATTATGACATGGTGATACAAAACTCCACACATTTGTGCCTCTATGAGGTTGAAAGCCTGCCATCCCAATTTTTCAATCTACGGTGACATAGATCACTGAAGGGTTATATTCTATAGAGGTAGAATATAAAATACTTTTTAATTCTACCAATAAGTTTATTTTGCTTTAGGGGATTATCTCTAATTTTGGATTTCTATAAACAATAGTAATCTTATACGACAACCAAAGTAAAATCTAGAACTACATGAATCTAGTCCTCCATCAATAGACTAAGCATATCAAGAATGAGAAAGTCATTGATCTTCAGTACAACCAGACAATGGATCAGGTTGATCATATATTCACCAAACCTTTCATTGAGAGAAAGTATCTTCATTTTTAGGCTCTTCTTCATGTTTGAATAGCTCCATCTTATTCCTGTTATGGGGGATCATCTTTATGTATTTAGGTACTACAATTTTACCCCATAGGCCAAAATATCACCCTTACCATTCAAAAATTTGAATATCATGCCAGTTTGTCTTATGAGTCAATGATTTGGGAACTAGACTATCTTAACCCATCATGTAAGAATGAACAAATTAGTTTGGTTTTGCATTTAATATATGCACTTGGGAAGCCAATTAGAGTTTAAATATTATGTGAACATGATATATTTTGTGATGAAATCATCTCTTACAAGTTTGGTGTCTTGATGTATTTTCTATCTCAAGATACAAGCTTTCAAAAATTGTCTATGAGTATGAGATGTGCCCTAGGACATCAAGTTATAACCACCTATAATATCTGTTTGGATTAAAAAAAGACTTAATGAACTTCAATTTAAACATAGGCTCAACAAGTGACATGATCTCAGAGGTTTGGATTGAATATCAATAACATGCAGGAGATAAATCAAGTTAACTCATCAAAGCAAATCTGATGGTGCATATTTTGTTGTACAATTAAATATCAATGACAAGATCAAGGTCAAAATGTCAATGGATCCTAAGTATGAACATAGTGATGACATGTGTTTTGATCATAGTGATCTCCTAAGGAATTTGGTGAAGCATGTTTGATCAGGTAAAATCAAATTTGATGGTACACATTTGACCACATGGATTAAAATTAATGGTGTGGATCAAATTCAAAAGGCCAATAAACTTAGATTGCATGCAAGTACAAAAATGGATAATTGCCTTCCCATGCTAATATTGATTGATAGTCAGTGTCTTTTTTATGAAATACTTATGTGAAAGCTGATCAAAGAGTGAGTGAAGTGATATTTACAGTGTTGATAGTGTTTCATAGTGTGTTTATGCAATAGTAAGTGTCCAAAATATTGGTCCATCACCTCCTTTTACATGTTTTTATGCATTATTGTCTATTTATCTCCCTTTTCCAATCTAGATATTAGTGTAAGTGATTGATCAAAAAATAATCTGGCCTTCTTTGAAGGTTTAACCTCACTATAATAAACCCACATCTTGAGGTTGTCCCCATTTTATTGCTTAGTTATAGAGAGCCTAAAGAAATATTTCCATGGGTGAACATTAAGACCATAAATTTTCTATCACACTTGGTGGGACTCATTCTCCTTAGCAAAGCTAAAGTTTGGAGTTGAGGAGAAATATTTACAGCAAAGAAGACATCCACCATCATCAAAAGCTAAATATTCTTTAAGTTGTAGATCTCATAACATCATCCAAGTAATAATCTCATGCCAAAGGTCACTACAAGGTCATAAAGTAAAGGTATTCTTCTTGAATTCATTAAATTACCTTTTACTTCATATAAAATAGCAAGGTTTAGTAGGACAAGACCATATCCTTAAAAGAAATATCCATTTTTTGGTCATCATATTTTTCTAAGTAGTGCAATCCCCACTACTCAAATGGCCATCAAAAACCAAGTGTTTGTCCCTTTAAATAGAGGTATTCCACTAAATTTAGCCCATTTTGATGGCATCCTATATTTTCTCTTAAGATTATCCCATTCTTTTTAGGAGAAGATCAAACTACTCCTATTGAGCACATCAAGAATGTTGTTAACCTTTGTTCAATTCACAATGTTGTTAAAGACAATGTAGCTATTGGGATACTTGCTACTTCCTTCAAAGGAAAAACACTACAATGGTATATAAATCTCCCACTAAATTCCATTTCTACTTGGGATGAATTAGGTGCAGCCCTAGTCAACAAATTTGAGGATAAATCTGATCACCTATCCCTAGTTAAACAATTGACTACCATAAAAAGATCTCCTCTTGAGTTCATGTTTGATTGTAACCTTAGATTCCAAAAGACATGGACCAAGATACCTACATTGGTTAGTCCATTCCCATAATATGCCTTCTTGTACTATATAAAATCACTCAACTCTGATATTAGTGTCATGATATAATCAATGGGTGATATTACCTTGCCAAATACTTATGAAATTGAAATAAGGGAAAAAAATAACTTGATACAAGCTGGTAAACTCTCTCCAAGGCCTCCAATGCCTATATTCCTAGAATTGAAACCATATCCACCCCCTCAAGCTCCTCAAGTCCCATATCTAGATCCTATCCCATCCCCTAAATCTCAAGTTGTAGTTTCTTCTAGTTAAGCTAGTGAGCTTGGAGAGTTAAGAAATTTGTTAAAATCTTTTGGGAATGAAATATTGCAACTCAATAGATATCAATATCAGGGTAATATTCCTTATCAACAAAAAAATCAAACCACATATCATCCCTTTAGAGGTCAAAGTCCTCCTTATCAAGGGTTTAGAGAAAATATACTACCTTACCAACCACAAGGAGCCATCACTCAAGCTAAACCATATGTAGCACTTGATCCTATTATGACTTCCTCTTCAATAGATATTATTCCCACACCACCTCAAAATAACTTGATGCAAGATTTAGGTTGGCAGCTCTCTAATCTCAATAATGCTCAAAACCAAGCCTTAGTCTCATAAAACATCACTATGCCACAAATGACACAAGAATAGATTTCTCTTCAAGAAGGTCAGTACCAAAAAACAAGTTTGGTATGATAAGGAAATATTCAACAAGTTCAAGGGTAACCTAATGCCATTATTTTGAATTGGAAAATGGATGATCAAATTGCATTCAACGAAATTGGTAAGACTAGAAAAATAATTGGTCAAGTTCTGATTAAAGGTAAAATAAGAGCCATTGATAGGCTCAATATGTGGGTAATGCTTAAATTACTCCTAATTTTATTCACAATATCATCAAAGATAAACTTGTTTCCCCTATAATACAAAAAGATCAAAATGCAGAGGTTGGAAAAGTTCCTTAAATGCCCCTAGTTTATGAGCAACCAATTGTTTAGAAAGTAAAATTAAAGGTTGGTGGGGCCCAATTCAATATATTGGATCAAATGAATAATTTTAATGTTATCATTAGCATTTGGGATTCCCTCACTATTCTAGGGCAAAATGATATGCTCATTTTAGAACTCTAAGCTCTCAAAGTGTCTCTAAAACTGGTTGAGAAAGAAGGTATTGTCCTAACTAATTTAGACCAACCAGCCAAGCAACAAAAATAGATAGTATATAAGATGGAAAAGATGGACAAAACTAAGGTAAAACCAAATAATACTCCTCCCTTCTACCTCTCTTTGATATTTGGTGACACTTTAGTCCATAACCATATGGTGGATAGTGGAGCCAGTAGCACTATTATGCCTAAGAAAAATACAAATAAGTTTGGTCTCATTTATGAACCAAATATCAAAGGGGTATTGTATCTATAATTATTACCAAAAAATATAGTAGGCATCATCAAATATCTAAATTTAACACTACATGCTTGTCCCAATGTTACCATTCAGGAAGATGTAGTTGTGGTGGACTTACCTCCCTACTTTGCCATGTGTCTATCAAGGGACTTCACCTCAAAGATTGGAGGATACTTATCATATAATTGGATATATTTGGTGGTTATAACTAGGTATGGTACCAAGGTAACAATACATTTTTAACCCATATCATGTTTACATTTGGAGCCATATATGCCAAGTGTTGTAAACACTAACTATATCATCTCATATGAGGTGCCAAAAATAGTGAAGTGGAAACTAAATCACCATTATATGGGGTTTTAGACTTGTTTTTTTATGAGTGATCCTCTAAATTTGATGATGTGATTCTTATAAGCTAATTTAATAATAGGGATTTGGTGTTTATTGCCTCCATGAGAATGATACACCAATTCTAGCCATGATGAAGGATGATGAGCCTAGTGATGGCCCATGGAAATGATACTTTGATGGATAAAAGAATAAACATGGTAATAGGGCTAGAATTATGTTAATTTATATTCTATTAAATTTTAGTTTGGTTATTCAAACAATGTTGTAGAGTATGAGGCACTAGTGCATGGTTTGTAGTGGGCTAGAAGGATTAAAATCAATACCTTACAAGTGTTTGGTGATAGTAAACTTGTAGTTCAATTGAGAGGTCTTAATGTATACAAAAATTTATTGATTAGAGATTATAATCATAGGGTGTGGGATTTACATGAGGATTTTTAGGGTTTTAACATTTAAGCAACACCAAGAGATGAGAATAAACATGTAGATAGATTGGCTACCATTGAGGCATAATTTAGTATCCCAATTGATATAAAAAGTGAAAATACTTAGTCACACATTAAGGTGGTTGTAAGACCTTCTATTATAGATAAAAAATATAATTGGCAAGTATTTGAATATGATAATCAAATAATCAAGTTTTTGCAAGAAGAGGTTGAGATTTCCTCAAAAAATTAATAAATTTTCTTACAGCAATGTGGTGATCAGATTATGCAACTAGAAACAAATAATTTGCTCAAAGGATTAGTCACACTTGAGAACATATTTAGTGGTAATGATGAGTTATGGAATGAAAATTTATCTTTATCAATCGAGGAACATTATGCCAATGTGGAGATTGTAGTTGGTAAGAACTTGAAGTTGGGTCAAGCATGCACTCCTCCACAAAAGGAAGCTTTCATGGAATTATGCACAACTTTTATTGATTTATTTGCATGGTAGTATATTGATCTCAAGGGGTTTGACCTATGGCTTGTTCAACACACCATTTAGTTAAAGGCTAAAACAAAGCTAGTAAGACAGAGACAAAGGCCAATCAACCTAAAGCTTGAGCCATTGATGAGAGTTAAACGTCATACACTCATAGAGTAAACCATTATATTTACAATCAAGCACTCAACTTGGATGTAAAACCTTGTTCTATTATGGAAGAAGAATGGTGAGATTAGACTATGTGTTGACTTCCATGACTTGAACAATGCTTCTCTTAAAGATCACTAGCCATTGCCATCTATGGGACAAATTTTACAGTTGGTTGAAAGTTCAAAAAGGTTTTATTTGTTGGATAGATACAGTGGTTATAATCAAATTTTGGGAAAGGAAGAAGACCAATTCAAGACAACCTTCACCACAAAGTGGGGGACATTTGAATATAGAAAGATTTCCTTTGGTTTATCCAATGCTAGAGCATCATTTCAAAGAGCCATAGATATGGCATTCTAAGGTCTCCTTAACAAATTTATACTTGTTTGTTGGGCCCCCTTTTTTGGTAATTATGTGGACCTTGCCAAATGGACCTATCTCAACATGAGTCAACCTTTAGAGTGGTTGTTCCCTTTTTTATAATTTAGTACCAGATGGAGGAGTCCATGAGTATCCCACAGCAGTTGGCATGTGGTTTCATGGTGCCAAACTTTAGGAGACATCCCTACCAGGACTTGTACATGGTGGTTCAATAATCATGGATGTCAGAAGAGTGGAGTAGGTGAGATAAAAACCCTTTAGTAATAGATCAGCATATAGCATGCACTCATCTAACCTAGGTAGCATAGTGAAGCTAGTAGACTCATGATATCTCATCACTTGGCATGCACCCATCTAACTTGGTAGGAGATGTCCAAATAAAAGAAGACTCATATTTGAAGATTAAGGAGAGGCTATGAAGTATAGTGAATCTCTGGTGAAATAGAGAGCCTTCTTTAGTAAATTCATATTCTACATATAATAGATTAACATTCTAATGTATAGCCTAAGCTTACCTATGAACTAACTTGGTGTGATAGCTAAGCACATTACCAAACATAAAATCCAACTTAGTGAACATTTATAAAACATTTTGGTTTCATTGCTAGGACCCATGTTGAATTTCATTGTTGTAATAACACAACAAAGTGATGTTCTGATTATCACTTGATATATCGAATGATGGTTAGAGTAAGTGAAAGATATTTTTGCATAGAATCATCCCTCATGAAAATGTATAGAGCTAAGAAAATGGGTGCAATCCAACCTATATGATGCTCTATATGAGGTGTTCTTTTATGAGCTACCTAAATATGTGTACCAGTGGTTAGTTACCTACACTAATACTAGAAGGCATAGCTTCGACTAGTGCCTCAAGTGGATTGTAGATCACATAGAGAGGTTGGAGAGCCTAGATGAAGTTTGGGTGCACAATGTGGACAAGTGGTGGAGTCACATGTTAAACAGATATGTGTTAGAATTTATATTGTCAACCTTCTCATTCCCTAAAAAATTAGATTATGAGTTTATTTGTAAATCAAGGGGCACCACCATAAGAGGGATTAACACCAAACTAAAGAAGATTCTAGTGGATTACAATATAGAAACCATAAGAATGGAAGGCTAAAATCCTTACGCATATGAACAAGTATTAAAGGTGAGAAGGGGAAGTGTAGGTAAGGTGCAATGGAAGAGGAACAACAACCTAACACCCAAAATCTCTGGAGGACGAACTATAGTATGTGAAGGAATAGGATGATGGAGGATCTAGAACCTAGAACTGCTGAGAGGACCTATAACAATTGGGAAGGGCATGGGGAAGGATCCCTTAAATTTTAGCAGTGTAAAGAGTGAGAGGAATAAGTAAGAGATATGGCTCAATAATTAGGTGTAGGATGTAGTGGGTTATTACAAGATGTGGCACTTGAGAACATGCCAAAAGCATCTACCCCCTTTGAACCTAAAATTCAAGCTCATGTTTTAGATTTTCCATCAAAAGATAGAAGAATGGTAACTAAACCTATTATTGATGTTGACTTTGATAAGATTCAAGATTTGGATCAAGAGTTTGTGATTAATCAAGTGATTCCATACAAGTAATTGAGTGAGGATATAACAAATTTAGCAAGTGCTAATCTAAGAACTATGAACATAGGTGTAAGCATCCCATGCAAATAATGTCAACTATGTTGACTGGGCAATAGCCCATAGGAAGTGGTACAGTGTCACAAGTAAGTGGTACTATGTTGACAAGTTCAATAGTGTAGTCAACAACTTTCTAATCAATGCCCCAACCCATAATTAGAGTCACTAGAGGGCCACCTCCAATACAAACACAAGGGGGAAAACTGCTTTAGAAACCAATGCCACCCCCTCAACAAGTCTAATATGAGATGGCAATGTACTTTCTTGAGTATCATAGTTTATATAATAATATAAAGCATGTGTTAAAGTGTGAGTTATAATGGTGTGCTCAGGGCATCACTTAGCTCAAGCACAAGGTGACCCAATTCATGACCACCTTGCTAGATTATTCCCATACCTGGTATCAAAATTTTGATCTAAACTAGGTTATGGTTGACTATGATATACTGAAGGAAGCATTCTTGAAAGAGTTTAACATCCCCAAATTTGAATAGTAGAGCATCACGGTGCTCAAGGAAATCAGCCAAGAATTATTTGAGAGCATGCACCTATATGATGCATGATTTAAAAATCTTCTCTCTAAGCTTCCATATGACATTCAATCCTCCTATCATGCACAATAGTTTTTTGGATGCCTATTGATACCGTTCAGAAGAGCATTGTCCATGAATACCTTCATGGATCCCTAAAAAGCACTTGAAGCAATGCTCTAGGCTAAGGCAATAAGTAACACTAATACTAGAATCAACCCGTTCATGGAGGTATAGATTGCATCTATGGCCTCCCAACTACATAAATTGACTACTGGCTTAGCACATGACACTCATAGTGGGTTATGGTACATTGACTATGAGATGGAGGGGTATAACAAGAACAATTTCCCACGGAGAAATGTTCACACCTTACTTCTTAATTGTGAGGTTTATCAAGGACTACATGACTCTCAAAACTACCCTCTGCTATAACATATCAATTAAGTGAACACCAAAATTTATTATAATATGTATGATGTTTATACGCACTCAATAGTAGACTATCAGGTCATAGATGACATGCACCAAAACATGGAAACAGGTATGAGGTAGGAAATAACATTAGACAGTAGTTAGGTAGGTCAAGGAAATGAGGGCTATGGCCAACAAAACATGGGTTATGGGAACTAGTGAGGTGCACATGGGTGAGGAAGAGGACATAGTAGAGGAAAATTCCCACCATAATCATGCTACAAGTGTGGGTTGACTAAGCATTATCAACATGACTTCCCCATGCACCCAACATGTGGGTATTTTCAAGGACCTCATTCAATCAAAGAGTGCCCAAACTTTTATAAAAAGATAACTCAAGGTCAGCCTAGTGTAGATAGAGGTGCAATAATGGTGAGGCATAAGTACAAAGAGGAAAGGTGGGATCCCAAGCCATAATAAACTCACAAGGAGCCATATAAGGTACAAGCCATGACCCAAATTGGTTTTACCACTTAGCCTCTAGCTATGCCAACTCAAGAATTGTGCTTAGAGTATAGTGAGTCAAGCCACATTAAGTGCATGACATAACTCAAGCTAAAATTTATGCCCTATCTTGACCCCATGTGACTAAAATACATCATGTAATAGGCCATGAGCATGATATAGAATTTATAGGGTGAACTCCATCTAGCCAGAGATTTAGAGGCATAGGCCACCACATTGTGCAGAAGACAAGACAACTAGGGGGTCCAAGTTCAAGAGTTGACTGAGATCTTGTGCCTCCTACAAACTGAAGGAATATTTCCCCTACTAAAGGATTTGATGTTGAGGCACATAGGAAAGAAACCAACAATAGAGGTTGTACCTCAAATTATTGATTTTTTTTCACCACATATGGAGCAGGTGCATGAAGTAAGGCATACTTAGAATGCTAAGTATGACTAAGATTTATTGATAGACACCACCATCAATGGATGGTTGGTTTGTGAAGTACTAGTTTATATGGACACAAAGGTCAATATTCTAACCCAAACCTCCTCTAAAAATATGGGATGACCACACTTGAGGCCTTCACCTCACATTCTATTCATGGCTAATAAGACCCAAACATAACCTATCAAGATCTTGAAGGACACCATTATAGATATCATGGGCACTGAATTCCAATCTAACTTCGACGTTATCAAATTAGCAAAATAAGATAATTACCCAACACTCTTTTGAAGGCCATGGTGTTATGATAACAATGCAGACATGCACTTTAAAAAATGCTACATGACTTTTGAGAATGGTAAGGAAAGGGTGGTGATCCCTCTATCAAATGATCAAGGGCCCCCATATGTTGAGAGTGTTGATCTTGAGGATGAGATCAATCACATTTATAACATCATGACATAGGGTGTTGAGAAGCTCAACCATAATGACCAACACATAATGTAATGGGAGGATGGACAATTAGCCTCTAATAAAGCTAATGTAGCCTATGAGTGATGGGCTAAAGAGGCTTATGAAGTCATTGGCTAAAGGTGTCACCTAATGCATGTAGCTGAACCAAAACTAGTCATGATAGGGCTGGTTAGGATTGAGCACCCCAAGAATAAATAGGTTCCTTATGCCCAAAAAGTGGAGAAAAGGGTGTTATAGATAAGTAAAGGGAGGCTCAAAACACTCCCAAAGTATGAAGGGATCCATCCCATAGAAACATATGTCCATAATATTGATATGTGCATCCTCAAAGAGGTAGATCAAATGGCTGCACTAGTGCATACCTTGAAGTGCACTGATACTCATTTGTGGGAAATGTAAAGACCTAACTTGCCAACTTGGCAAGATATGAAGGTATCCATATGAACTAGGTTTGGAAAGAGTAATGAAGACTTGGATATACCCACCTACTTAGGAAATTCATACCCAATCATGCATGTGAGGTTGTGTGAAGAAACTTGGACTGTCCATGATAATAACACACCAAAAGGCATGTGGGTGCACACCTTTTACAAGACCTTGAAAACATAGGCATGAGTATGGTACATTGTCAATGAGATGCACTATGAAATGGGAAAATTAGAGATAATCAAGGAAAGGTTTGTACACATCTTTTACTTTTTTCATAGAAATTAGAGCTACTAGAGACACTATAAGTCATTTGTAGGGTAGTGTTTGAGGAAACTACCATCTTAGAAGAGTACCTTATGGAAATGTTTAGGGAGAAAGGGCTAGTGATCAAGACATTCTTTAATGAGATGGTGCTCAATAGTGACACCAATGAGGAAGATTATGAGACATAAAAGGAACATAATTAAAAGGCTCTAACAAGAAGGTAAAAACTTGTGTGCGTTATGGATGACAATGCCCCAAATGAAGATGATCTGACACATCTTCAAATTGAAACAACTGAGGGGACAAAGCAAGTTAAGGATTCTCATCAAGATAAAAATTAACCCTACCATGCACCACTCAATACCACTAAAGTAAACATTAAAATAGAGGGTAAGCTGAAGATTTCCACTATGGGAACTTACTAGTCTAAGGTAGAGATGATGTGAATTATAGACCTCATGAAGTAATTTCAATACTTGTTCCCATGTAGCTATAGGGGCATGAAGGGCACCCACCCATGCCTTGAAAAAATGAGCATAAAGCTAGTGGATGGTGTGAGGGTAGTCAAGAAGTGCCCATATTGGATGAATCTGAATCTCCATGCCAAGGTAAAAATAGAGATTAATAGAATGCTAGTAGTCAACAGCATGTACTTGGTATAATAATCTAAATGGGTAATATTAATGGTCATCAAAATCAATAAGTATGGGTGCATATAGATCTACATCAATTAGCGGATGTTGAATGTTGCTTTCATCAATGATCCATTCCCAACCTTGTTCACTAATGAGGTCTTGGATGGAGTCACATGCTACAAAATTTACACTTTCACTGATGGATTTTTATACTACCATCAATTATAGATCGATGAGGAGGATAATCCCAAAATAACCTTTGTGACTGAATGGATTTGTTTTACTTACAATGTGATGCCCTTTGGACTCAAGAATGTACCAGTTGTATTCTCCAAGGTAGTTATCATTGCTTTCAAGGAATTTATCCATAGGTTCCTTCAAGTGTATCTAGATGACTGGACTATGTATGGTATTTTAAAATACCACTATGATAATTTGTGCCTCATGTTCGAAAGGTGCAAGAAAATATAGATCTCAATGACTTTAAAAAATTGCATCTTCATAACTTCATTTGGGACCTTGCACAGGCACATCATCTACAAGGATGGTTTGCTTATTGATCTAACAAATATAGCCATCATAATCTAGCTCTAGACTCCCTTAATGTAGAAAGGCATTCACACCTTTCTAGGCCATTGTGGATACTACATGAAGTTCATTCAGAGCTATGCAAATATTGTAGTACCTCTAGAGGAGATATTGTTCAAAGATAACCCATTATATTAGGAGGAGGTGTAAGAGGAGGCCTTCAAAACACTAAAGCTAAAGTTGGATAGTGTGCCAATTCTATAATTTCCAGACTAGACTCTCCTTTTCATATCCATATTGATGTTTTAGGCTCTTTTATTGGTGTGATATTAGTGTAACTAGGTGAAGGCAAGATGGACCACCCCATTTCCTTTTCAAGTAATAAATTAACATAGATAGAGTAGAATTACACCACCATTGAGTGCAAGGTGTTGGCAATGGTTTATGCCTTAAAAGAATTTAGGCAATACCTATTAGCAACCCCATTCATCTTTTTTATAGATCATGAGGTGCTTAAATACCTCATGAACAAGCCTATTTTACATGGGCACATATACAAATGGATTTTTCTCTTCCAAGAATTTTAGTCCTTTAATGTGGTTAAACCTGGAAAGTAGAACTTGGGACTAAACCATTTGTCTTGTATCAATTCTAGTGATATGGTAGCACTAATTGAGGAGGGCATGTTAGACACATAACTATATCAAGTCCAATGCATCCGTGAAGACTTGGTGGAGATTGTCACTTTCTTAACATCTAGCCTTGTGCCCTAGACATTGTCAACTAAGGAGAAGAAATAAATTATGGTTTGTGCCATCCCCTTTTATCTCATTGAGGGGGAGATGTACAAACTAAGAAGGGATTAATTCCTATGTTGGTGTGTTTTGGAACATGAATGGGATTCCATCCTACAAGAAGTTCATGAAGGGATTGAAGGATACCATTACACTAGAGATGAAACAATGCACAAGGTATGATAATCAAGCTTATGGTGGCCAAGCCTATTCCAAGATTCAAAGGAGTACGCTAAGGCATGTGGTGTATGCAAGCATGTTAGGAAGCCCAACCATTAGGATGAGATGTCCATTATCCCCATTCTTGTGTAGGCACCATTTAAAAAAAGGGCCAATGAATTTGTTGGGCTAATCACTCCCACAACATGGTACATAGGTGTAAGATATATTTTAGTAGCCATTAACTATTTCACCACATGGGCCAAAACTCTACCAACTAAAGACTACATAATTATGATAACCACATACTTTATATGGGAGAACATCATAAGTTGGTATGGGTGTCCATTGAGTTTAACTAGTAATTGGGGAACTCATTTCATCAATGAGATAGTGCACATCCTATTAATTGAATACATGGTAGCACACCATAAAACCCCCCTATCATCCCCAGGCTAATGACACAGTTAAAACATTTAACAAGATTATAGTAATGCTCCTAACAAAGATATGTGACATTGGTCACAAGGATTGATATGATCATGTTTCAATGGTACTTTAGGCATACTGCATGATATACAAATGCCTGAATAAGGCCACACTATTTCAACCAATGTTTGGCACTAAAGTAGTTATTCCCATAGAGTTCATGGTGCTCTCCTTATGTATTACATGAAGTAGTCAATTAGATGACAAAGAATATTTAAGCATAAGGTTTTAATACTTGGATTACTTGGATGAAAAGTGTACCTAAGCCAAGTGGAGTCAGTAGATTAAAAAGTTGTACTAGAAGCACTGGTATAACAATCATATCAAGCACAAGGAGTTGATTGAAGGAGCATTGGTGCTAATATATGGTTTCAAGTACTTCAAGCACTTAGGAAAGTTGCAAATATAGTGTATGGGCCCTAACATCATCCACCACAACTTAGAAATAGGTGCCTATAAGCTATGCATGTTGTCTAGTGAAATTCTCCCTAGGAATTTCAATAGTAACTAACTAATGCCATGAAAACTTTAACTTCTTGGGTACTACTCGATTTAAAATGGAGTTGACTAAAATAAAGTTTGGTGTAAACAAAACCATTCTTTCTTATTTATTATCCCTTGTATAGTGTATAGAGGTAGTAAGTGGCATGCAGTGGTAACAAGAATTTATGAGTTGACACTTCATGCATAATTCCAATTAAGTGACTCAAACACTTGAACCTATAAACGCACAAGGCTAGACATCTAAGTAATGGGTATGTGAAGCTTACTAGAAGCAATAAAAAGAAACAAAAATGACATGTGTGTAAGATGAGTAGTGTAGGGCACTTAAAGGCCCAAGAATGAACTATTCTAGCACTACCTTTACACCAAAAATGCAAGAAGGCACATCGATTAATCTGGTGATAGAGCCCTAAGAGGTAAGTGAATACGTTTAACATGGTTGAGTGCAAGAAAAATAGTGAAGATGCACATTCTAAAAGTGCACAAGAGCATAAAGAGAGAAATAAAGTGGTGGAGGGATAGTGAAAGGGATTTGTATGGGGTAGGACAGGCCAAGGCAAGATGATGTGTAAGAAATTGAACAAGATAGAGAAGCATGCTTTAAATAGGAGTGAAACTAGAAGAAAGTGGAACCAAGGAGGCTAAATTATGTGCATGTTAGGCACTACACTCAGGTTGCCATATGGAAGGCAAAGGTCACACCAAAGGATACACACGTAGAAGGAAGTCATATAAGACAGTTGTCATCCACCCAAAAAGGAGTGAGAAGTGACCATTTGAACCACACATCACTTCACTAAAAACACTATTAGCAGAATTCAATGAGGTAGTAATGATAGCATAAAGATGTGCATTTAATGTATATATGATAAGATATTTTCAAAGATATCATATATTTTTCATGTGTTCTAAGAAATCGAGGCTCCTACACCATTACACTTATATTAATAATGATAGTTGACAAGTGAAGGGTATAAAATGGTAAATACTAGACTAGCTTAGGTTACTAAGTTTAAGCTAACTCTAAGACTTAGTGCAAACCTAGCAAGAAAATAGAGAGTCGAAGAATAAAAACCTTATCATAGTGAGCAGTTGAGCAATCCAAGCACATAGAGTGAATAGAAGCATAGAGAGAAAGAGTGCATTAATAATGAACACTAGTGTGAAGAAATGAAGAGAGAGGATTGTGTGAAGAATCAAATTAAATAAGGAAGTTGTTTCCTAGGCCACCATTAATGGATAGTGAAGCTCAAATCTAAGAGCACAGTCATAGATCAAGAGATTGTAAAAGTACTGACCATCATTAGAGGCTTTAGCAAACCACACCTCCCTAGGTTCAACATAAATAGATTCATAAGGGTTAATAAATTCATGGATTCAAGCTCCATAGAGGCATAACAAGAACCTAAGAGCATTAGGATTTTAGAAGAAGTGATGACCATGAAAACTAAGGTGTAACCAATCAAGGTAGTTACTGTTACAAATATTGATACTGAGGCACTAACCAAAATATCATACCAATATATGCAATATCCCTTAGAGCTTTAGGTGGGGGAAAGTTGGTTCTTTTATACATAACTACCAACTAAGAGAGTACAACCATCAGATGTCAAGTCATTTCTAGGACTTGGCATAGGACTAGATGGTGGATATAAAGTGCAAGACCTCAAAAGGTGATACCTTCTTTGTCTTCTTAATTCAATATAAGTTAAAGGATTTCAATGCAACTCAACTATATGAGTTGCCCTACTTCAAAAAATTAGAGATCATCTATTTCTTACTCTCGTGCATCCTTGAAGACTGATTCTACTTTGTGGGATCATACATGAAGATCTTATTATAGCTAATCAAAAAGATAAATGGGCTACCAGATGCTAGATAGGATATCTATCAGATGATGGATGATTTAAAGGAGGTGGATTGCATCATGAATCTCCTTAACTGCTTCAAGGGAGATTTGTATTCCCAATTTTCAAGAGTGAAGACCCTAGCATGAGGGTGGTGACACACCTTGTAAGCTCCCAAGTTGTGTCTTAGTGTTTGATGGATAGATGCGTCTAAGATGTATCTCTACATTGCATATCATATGGCACAGGGCATATATTTTAATATCATGTAGTTCATTATAGAAGAGTTGATAAAGAATGCATTATAATATTGTAGTACCAAGAGGACCTTCAAGTGAGGCTCCATCCTCATTTTGATCATGATGGAGGAGATAAACATCATAGATGGAAGTGAAGATAACCTATGGGTGCTCCTATAACACCATAAATCCCTCACAGATAAGTATAAGGATTACACTTACCCCACCATCTTTATCCCCAAGTATAAGATGCATATAATGCACTGATGTGAGAAGTACATCAAAGCCTTTAGACTAGAGTGGCACATTCCCCAAGGGATTCTCCAAATTATGTTTAGGATGGAAACTTTTACCATGATGTATCACTAATATGTCATGTGCTAGGTGTTAAAGGATGGGAATAGGTCAAGATAGCTGAAGCTCCCCTTCACCTTCTCAGAAAAATACTTCAAGAACACACTACATAAGATCTTAAATGCAAAATAGAGGACATCCTAGTTAAGGAACTAGTTGCAGAATACCAAAGGTTAAGGCATAGGTTTCCTCACATAAATGGAAGAGTGTTAGAAGTTGAAAAAAATGCCTCAGATTGAATTGACATTGATCCCATCCAAGAGATCACCATCATTGGATTCACCCATAGATTTTACTATGAGATGAATCCATGAAAGAAAGATTCTAGCACCGGGTCTAACTATGAGTAGAAAAGAGACTTCCCAGTCCAGATCGGGGAGGAAGGAACCCCAGTGCCTATCAAGAAGAAAAATTATCCCTAGAAGAAGAGAGGGGAAACTCTAGAGGAGATAAAGGAGTGCCTAAAGCTCAAAATAACCTCAAAAAAAGAGGCATCTTCCTTGTAATATTCCAAGAAGTGCATAAATTTTATGTCAAAGACCTACCCCAACGCAAGGAAGATGAAGGGGAAGGCCTAAATTTTGGTGACCAAAATAGTTATCTCTGATGTAGAAGTGCAACTAGAGTAGGATTTAGAGGAATAATAAGGTGTGATTGGCATGTACATCATGTCCGATGATATGGAATCATCATCAAGTGAATGGACCCCCTCCCCACCACCTCAAACTGAGCCATAGAAAAGAAGGAGATTGAGGAAACTCATCTTTAGTGAAGCCAAAATATAGAGGGCATAAGTGTTATGGGAGCAAAAAGAATAAATGAGTAAGGCATGGATGCCAAAAGAAATAATTGAAATGGTGTAGGATGAAGAATAATGTTAAGAAGAAGAGTGCAAGGCATAGATGGAAGAAGGAGGAATGAAAAGAGAGATAAGAAGATAGCTTGAAGAGGTAACCCATTTAGGTGCACTAATGGAAGAAGAACTACAATGCAAGTGGAAGGACATGGGCCTTGATCAAGGACATATTGATGCAGTACTAAAATTGCACTACAGGCATGAAAAAATAAAAACCAAGGGCATGTCCCAAGCTAAGATCAACTAGATAGAGGCTAAAGAAATAGAGCCTAGAGAAAGGAAGTGTAAGGTATAATTCATACAAAGGAAGGTCAAAAAGAAAAAGGCTGAGAAAGAAGAGGTAAAAAGAAAGGCCAAGGAAGAGAAGGCTATGAAAAAGGAAAGGGAGGAAGAAGGCCTAGGAAAAAAGGGCTAGGATGTTGAAAGAGAGAGAGGAGAAGAAGGTCATTGTAAGCACAAGACTAAGTAAAGAGAAAATTCCAAAAAATATGCCAAGCACCCCCACCAATACAATAGAAGAGGCTATACAATAGCCACACCTTAGTTCTAAAGGGTTGCCTACAAATTAAGAAGGTGATACTGGAATCTTAGAGAAGCAAATAAAGGAGGATGAGGCCCCTTTGGGGTGAGAAGAAGAGGAAGATGACATAACACAAGTTCATGCCATAGAGCCACTGCAAGAGAAAATGGATGAATGGGAAAATTTGACAAAAGAACCCCTATAATAAGAACATGATGGTGAGCTAAAAACTGAAGAAAGAAAAGAGGAAGGAGAGGAATAAGAATAGGTATAATAAGAAGAGAAAGAAGAAGGAAAATATGAAGAATAAAGCACTAGCACAAGCCCCAACACTAGTGAGGAAGAAGAGCTAGGCAAGGGTGAAGAGTATGAGCCAAGAAATAGGGAAAGGGTGAGGCAATAATTCAAGGATGAGGACTTCTACATGATGGAGTACATGCCTCCAAAGACTACCATGACCCCAACATGCCACCAAGTTTATCTTGTGTTAGATTGCTACATGGATGATCCCAAATTCAAGGTTTTGACCAAAGTGATTTGGAGTGCCAAAAATTTAAAAGAAGGGCATGAATACCAACTCCTCAATCCTTATGATATGAACCCAATGCACTTGGCCAATACTTGAATAAGGATGGCCTCTTCAGTAGCATGCAAGAACATCATCAATGATGCTCGCATGTATAGCTAGAAGAAGGTAGTGAAAAAAGCTAAGAAAGAGCTTAAGGCAACCAAGCTAAATCTCAAGAGGTTATTTGAATGCATAGAAGAGATGGATCCATTCCTCTTGGATGGTGTGGATACCTTGAAGAAAAATGAGGTTGACTAAGTGTACATGTTGGTGGAGTAGATGCTCGAGAAAAAAGAAGACCCTTATAAGTCCCTAAGGAAGGAGTTGAAAAAAAAAGTTGAGCATGGCTGAATACCTCTTTGCCAGACTTAAAGAAGGTATGGAGGAAGTGGATGTTATATTTTACAACTTTGCCAACAAGGAAGTAATCATTGATGCATGCCTTAAGAAGGAAAAGGAGGAAAAAGAAGCTTTATTTCAACCCTCCATGGTAACCAAGATTGACCACATTAAATTCATGGCCAAGGTCAACTCCTTAAGCACCTAATTGAAGACTCAATATCATGACTTGGAGGTGATCTTTTGTGCCTTCCAAACAAAGGCTAGTGAGTAGGGGAGATCTTGGATGATAGGGTGAAGCACATGAAAGAAAGGCTTGAAGCCTTTAGAAAGGAATTAGAAAGCATGAGTGTGCTTATTCTTGAGGTTGCATCCATTGAAGTAAATGGTATCATTGAAGAAATTAGGGGCACTATCTAAGGGTTCAGTAATTTTGAGTCAGATATAGAGTAGGGTGCACCCAAGTTTTGCACACTTATGGTGCTAAAAAACTAGTTCAAGTAAACTAGCAATTTTATATGGGATAATGTTGGGCCCCCTTTTGTAGAAATTACATGAACCAAGCCAACTAGACCTATCTTGGCATGAGGAAACCTTTGGAGTGGTTTCTCCTTTTTTGTATAATTTGGCACCAGCTGGAGGAGTCCCCAAGGATCTCTGTCTAGTTGACAAGTGATTTTGTGGCATCAACTTTAGGGGACATACTTTTCAAGACATACATGGTGACTTAAAAAGCATATATGTTAGAAGAGTGGATTAGGTGAGATAGTGACCCTCTAGTGACAACTTAGCATATAATGTGCACTTGTCAAACTTGGGTAGTGTAGTGGAGCTAGAAAACTCATGCTAGCTCATCACTTGGCATGCACCCATCTAACTTGGTAGGAGATGCCCTATAACCTATAAAAGAAGACTTGTATTTGAATATCAAGGAGAGGCTATGAAGTATAGTGAAGCTCTAGTGAAATAAAGATCCTTCCTTAGTATTCTACATATAATAGATTATCATTCAAATGTACATCCTAAGCTCACCTATGAGCCGTTGGCAAAATAGTATCAATTATGTTGTATATTTAAATTTTATCCAATGAACTATGAATTAATGAAGAATGTGGTTGATGAAATGATGTGTTGACTCATGAAAATTAGATAGCATATAGTCATGTTATATCTTAGCTTTATATTAACAATGTTATATTTCTTTATGTAAGATTATTGTAGTATGAAGGTTCAACATTGGTCACTAATGGAATCCTTGTGCCATCTAGTGACTTTGACCTACCTAAAATAGATTGAGTATGGGAATTTTAATGCACCAAGACTTTAAGACCCATGCCTAGAGCACTACCTTGAAGGATGAGCCATTAAGCCCAAGCCATCCCCTCGACGTAGCTAAGTGACCAAATGGCCCTATATTAGCTATTCCCTTAGCTTGCACTACCATGAGCCCTACCTAACCAATTATGAATTTGCACATTAAGGCTTGTGCCCTTGAGAATACTTGTGTCTCGTGAACATCCCTTGGATATCCTAGTGTCAATAGACTTCATAAACCCATCTTTCCCATGACTAAGTCTCTTTGAGCCCCAAGTTGTCCCATATTGCAACTAGCCCAATGTAGGCATAGTCCCTTCATTATTTCACTTCAGGTGAGCACACAAGGCTTGTGCCTTGTGTGAAATTGATTCCAGCAGCTCATGCCTAGCTCCACCAAGTCTAGAAATGACTTGGTGTGATAGCTAAGTGCATGACCAAGCACAAAATCCAACCTAGTAAAATTTTATATAACATTGTTTATTTAGATAACATAACAATGTTCTCAAAGAGTGCAAGTGAGTACATGGTTTATCTCAAGAAAGTATTAGAAATATGTAGGTAATTTAAGGTGTCCTTAAATCCCAAAATGTATGTGTTCTTATTCCATGAAGTTAATCTTCTTGGGCATGTATTTTCAAAACATGGTATGAGTATAAATCCTGGAAGAATAGATTCATTTCTTACACTTTCCTTGCCCAAGAACAAGAAAGCTTTACAAAGATTCTTAGGAAAAATAAATTTTATAAGAAGATATATCTCAAAATTTTCCACTTTAGCTAAGATACTTACAACCATGCTAAACAAGAATCAAATTTTCAACTATTCCAAGAAAAGAGTAAAGAGATTTGAAGAAATCAAGAAATCCATAGATAGTGCTCCTACACTCATAAACCCAGACTTCACAAAGGATTTCATTTTATACACTTATCCTAATATGGACACCATTTCAGGCATTCTTATGTAGTAAAATCATGAGGCTTTGGAGTAGCCAATAGCCTTATATAGTCAAGGCTTAGAGGAATATGAGACAAGGTACTCATTTGTTGAAAAACATATGCTTTCAGATATAAGTTCTCTCAATAAATTTAGAATCTTATTATTTAACAATAAGATACACCTAATTCTTACCCATCCAATTATCAAGAAGTTTCTCTTAAACAAAGACATAAATGAAAAAAGAACTAGTTAGATAATGAATGTAATGGAGTATGATGTGGAAATCAAGGTCACTAAGCTAGTCAAAGGCAAAGGACTTTATGAGCATCTAGCCCAAAACTTGAAAGATGTCAATGAGGTGGTTTTGGTGTTAAATGATGAAAAAGTTGTAGTTGATTATACCTCACCTTTTATCTAGTTTCATGACATGGTGAGGTATCTCCAAGATGGTATTTATCCCTCTCATCTAAGTTCTCCTAAAAGAAGATATTTTAGATTGTAGTGAATTCCATTTCTTCTTGTTGATTGTGTTTTGTTCAAGAAAGATATCAATGGCATGTTGCTAAAATGTATAGATCCAAGACATTCCTAGAGATTGCTTGAGTAGTTCCATGATGGGCATGGTGGAGGGCATTATTCAACAAGAACTACATCCCTTAAGATCATGAGAGGTGGATATTATTAGCCTAACATATTTGGTGATTGGTATGCATGGGTTAGGAAGTGAAAATAATGTGTTATGTTTGTAGGAAAAGTAAAACTTTTAGCCCTACCTCTCTAACCAATTGTAGTGGACCAACCCTTTATCTAATGGAAATTGGAATTTATTGGTCTCATTAATCGCCCTTCAAGATCAGGACATAAACAGATACTAACTACCATAAATTACTTCACTAAATGGGCAAAAGTATTAGCATTGAAAGAAGCAAATGAATCCAATGTTTTATATTTCTATGAAGGTTTGCTTACTAGATTTGGAGTTCCTTCAACCATTATTTTAATAATTCTATGGCCTTTGTGGGGAGTAGGATCAGCCAATGGGTTATTCAACATGGCATCTATCTCATCACTTCATCAAATTACTATCCACAAGGTAATGGCCTTATTGAGTCCACAAATAAAAACATGTTAAAAATCATAAGGAGAACTATTAAATATAATCAAAGGTCATGGTATCTCAAGTTAAAATTTTCTCTATGGGCTAATAGGATCACTTATAAAAGATCAATATCCATCTCTCCATACAAGCTGGTATATGGTAAGGAAGCAAGATTATCTATTTCTCTTTAGTTTCCTACTTTAGAACTAATACATCAACTTGAGTTGTTGGGGAATGAACCAATGGAGATAAGATATGCTAAGCTTATAGAGCTATAAGAAGTTTGAAATCAGTCCATGTTGGCCATAGAGATCCACTAATCACAAGTGAAGAGAGCATTTGAAAAGAGAATTTTTTCATGAGGTTTCAAAGAAGGGGACTTGGTCCTCAAGTGGGATGATGATAGAGCTAAACCAAGAAGGCATTAAAAGTTTGACTCTCTTTAGAGTGGTCCATACACAATCTCTAGCTATAAGTCCCTCAATGCCTTTCAAATTATAAATATGGATGGTGAGGAACTTCCTATCCTAGTTAATGGGATACATTTTAAACATTGCTATTGAGGAAGCTAAGCTCCTTGTACATAATTAGTTTTGTTTCCTCCAAGTATTTTTATAGCACATTAATTTATTTGTGTTTTCACAAATAAGTGTAAGCTTTTACACATTTACCTTGTCTAGCTGTGTTTCCTTGTTTTGTGCTTTTCCTTCTTTGTATTGGTGGAATTTGTTGTCTTTTTCAAGTCAGGAGGTTTTTTATAGTCATAGATTAGATTTTTCATTGTCTCTAAGTCTAAAAGTCATTTAAATGTTTTGGTTCTCAATAATAGCAGGCATGCTTCCCAAAAAAGTCTCCAAAATATTGATAATTTTTCCCCATAGGATAAATTATCACCCGTATCATTCAAAACTTTGCATATCATGCTAGTTTGTCTTATGAGTCAATGAGTTGGGAACTAAACTATCTTAACCCATCATGTAGGAATGAATAGATATGTTTGGTTGTGCATTTAATAGTTTTACTTAGGGAGATAATCAAAGTTGAAGGATTACATGAACATGATGTATTTTATGAAAAAATCATCTCTTACAAAGTTTGGCGTCTTGATGTATTTTATATCTCAAGATACAAGCTTTCAAAAATAGTCTAGCAGTGTGAGACATGCCTAGGGACATCAAGTTAGAGCCATAAGGAACAGCCATTTAGATTAAAAAAATACTTAATGAGATTTAATTTAAATGTAGGGTTGATAAGTGGCATGATATTAGAGTTTGGGTTCAAATATCAACAACACACAAGCAATAAATCAAGTCATCTAGTCAAAGCAGATTCGATGGTACACATTTGATCATGCAGTTAAAGATCAATAGTGAGCTCAAGGTCAAAAGGTCGGTGGATCCTAAGGATGAACACAGTGATGACATGTGTCTTGATCATGGTGATATTCTAAGGAAATTGATGAAGTGTATTTGATCAGGTAAAATAATATTTGATGGTGCTTTTTCAACCATATAGACTAAGATTGATGATATAGATTAAAGTTAAAAGGTCAATGAACTTAGATTGCATGTGAGTACACCATGTGGTGTAATTACATTTGATCATAGGAATCAATCATAGGATCTTAAGGATAAATGTAGGGCTATTAAGTGTCAAAATTTAGAGATAAATCATAGATCAATGATCGATGATGAAGGTCAAAGATAGTAGACTCCTGAGGAGATTGATGGAGTAAATTTGATCGAATCTCCAAAAGGAACAAGATGAGGACACATGTCCAAGGTGACAGTGGTTAGGTTTTAAAATAGAATAATAATCCCAAGGAAAATACATGAAATTAGACATGTCAGATCCAATATTTTGCCATCCCAAGTATGTAAATGAATAAATGTAAGATCAAATATGATCTGGGTTACCAGAGCTAACCTTGCAAGATCATAAGATGCCATTAAAGCTCTACTAAAACATTTCAAAAGATCTCAAACATAGGTTTCACATATTGATCTTGATCAAGAAACCCTAGCTTATGTATCTTCACTATAATTATGGCTACATGAAAACTAATAGGGTGATTAGTTTTCATCTATAATGAACCTATATTTAGGATTTGGGAGTAATGGTAGAATTGTGACTATGCAAGAAATGTTAGAAGGGACACTAGTAAATGAGTTCAAGTGACTATATGATAGCATGAAAGGCATATAAATATCAAGCATAGTGACCACAAGCTCATGACGATGATGGTGAGTTCAAAGGTTGAGAAAGACTAGAACATTTAATGAAGTTCCAAAGTCTCTAGAGACTTTCTTATGTTTGATGGATCATGACTCAGCATCTTAGAATTAATGCTAATCAATCAAAAGGTGGTTGGGCCTCATTTACTGATTCTTGCTTCCCCTTATATATATATATATATATATATATATATATATATATATATATATATATATATATATATATATATGTATGTATGTATGTATATGTGTATATATATATATATATATATATATATATATATATATATATATATATATATGTATGTATATGTATATATATATATATATACACACACATATACATGTATGTATATGTATATGTATATATATATATATATATATATATATATATATATATATGTATGTATGTATATGTATATGTATATATATATACATATATATATATATATCCCATTCTCTTCCCCATGGGGACTCTCTTTGGACTCTTGAATAATTTTCTATTTCCTTAGAGCAAGAGACTCTTATGCTTTTAACTTGCCCAAGTTATGTCAAGATTGGTACTATAACACATGTTTGATGCAATAAAGACTAATTTCCTCCAATTTTAAAGTTGAATTTAAGTGTGTTCTATGAATTCATTGATGTGGTCAAGTGAATGTATGATTTCCTTTGCATGTCTAAGTTTTCTCACCTTCATGAAGTGTCTTTCAGCTTTTACAAGTCATTCTAAGTGCAATAAATAGTCTATTGTTTGGTTTGGAAGTGGACAACTATCCTCCTATACTAATATTTATTGACAGTCAATGTATTTTTTGAAATAATAATGTGAAAGTTGATCAAAGAGTGAGTGAAGTGATATATTTAGTCTTGATATTGTCTTGCAATGTATTTTGTGCATTAGTAATTGTCCAAAATATTGGTGAATCACCTCCTTTTACATGTTTTCATGTATTATTGTCTATTTTTCTCCCTTTTCCAAGCTAGATATTAGTGTAGGTGATTGATCCAAGATGAATAGATCCTTCTCTATAGGTTCAACCTCACCATAGGAAACCCACATCTTGAGGATATTCCCATTTTGTGGCTTAGTTGGAGAGAACATGAATAACTCTTTCCATGGGTACAAATTAAGACCATAATAGGTACCTTATGAGGCCTTTGTTTTGGGACTCAATTCTTCTACCCACCTACGCTATGCTTAAGGGGGGTGTTGATGTAGACTTTTATCCCACTAGGTTTTGTCTACATGGTCTAGTCAAGCTTTTTTAGGTTTAATAAAGGCCTTAAGGGGAAAATAATCCCACATGCATGAGGATGTTGGCACTTGTCTATTTCTCACGTATATAGGGAACCTTCCTATATAATTTTTGGCTAATTCTTATTAATACAACTTTATTTTATGGAAACAAATTTCTTCCTCTTTTAAGTTGTTTTATTTTTCAGATTTCACTACTCCATATAGTTTTTTTCCATGCATTTGATCTTATCCAATATATTTTTTTGTGGTCAACTCTAATAGTCTAGTGACTGGAATCAGTATCTTAGAACTAGATGTAGGCCTAGACAATATCACTATGAACAGGACACTAAAATGGTAATTATCCTATAGATTTATAGCAAAGAAATCAAGGTTTTTAGGTTCTTTGTGCATTCAGCTGTAGAACTTATATCTAGTGTGGGAGATTTTGATCACTTGGAGAGACCAATGTGTCATTGATTTTCATTTAAAAATCCTAGCTTCCTTGACATATGAAGACCAATGCAAATCAATGGGAAAAAGGGGTTAGTGAAAAAATTTGGGTGAGACCTCAACACCCCATGTGTTGAGCACTGCCTACATACCAATACTCTAAAGAAGGATTAAACTTAACGTAATTGTCTCATGCTACAGTGGTGTTGGGATAATTGGTGCAATACTAATGTGATTAGATGCTTTAATCATGACTAATGACCTATGACATGTAATTAGACTTGAAATCTAGGTTAATAAGGTTGTATGCAATTATAATTAGGAAATATGGATATTCTTCTCTTAATGTGGAAGCCTCTTTTATGTCAAATGTTTTGAAAAGTGCTTATATAGTCATATCATTAAAAATCATTTGAATGGAGATTTTTAGGGACATGGGACGACCTTCCTTTAGATTTTAATTTTATAAATTATCCATTATTTATTAGGAATATATGAGAGGGGAGAAGGACACTAGAGCAATGTGATCTTGTCCCCTAAGGATAACTTGTCCAATGGGTGATTTTATCATGTTGAGTGTTAGGCAGGGCCAAAAACGTGTCTAAACTTGACCACGATATGAATAATTTCATTCAATGATCATATATCATATTATAAGAGTGTGTAAGGTGGTCTAAAGTGATCAAAAGAGGCCCTAAGATAGGTCTAGAGCTAAGTGTGTAAAATAAAAGTTACAAGCACATAATTTTATCTTAGATGTTAAATTTATGTGCTTACATCTACATTAGTTTAACCACAAAATCTAAACACTTACTCTTAATGTAAATTCAATACTTAGGCTGAGCATGCATAGAAAGAGATATAAATCAATATCGTATATACTTATATTTTTCAATATTAAGCACCAAAAATACAACACATTCCACTGAGGCTCATGTTTTTACATTCTAACAAAAATAAACCATAGTATAAAAGTTTAACAATTTGTATTAGAGTCATACAAGAATGGTATATCAAACATCTTTTTTGTACAAAGATAAAATTAAGAATCATTAAATTATACTCTAGGGTTCATATGATTACATCAAGAGTGAATTATAGTAAACACTAACAATATTTAAGCTAATATAGATAACAAAAGATAATAAAAAATGGTTTGATGCATCAAAAGGTCATTGGTAACCTGCTTCCATAATTGCTTCTACTATTCATAAAAGGTCAAACATGTAGAAAAAGATCCAAAATTAGAAATATTGTACTAGAACTTCATTAATCAATCACCGAAGGTAAAAATAATGACTAAGATGAGCCCAACCATTAGTGGACCACACCACCCCATCCATTGGCTAGGAGATTACAAGAGTTTCACAAACTAAATTATAGAGATATAAAAATACAAAAGAATAACATGTAAGAAGAGTTTAGTTCCACCATTGAATTAAGTTTTTACAACACAACACATTTAACACAAAACTACACACAACACTAAAAATGGTAGCATGGAACCAAAACATTCACATAAAAAATAGGGTATAACCCTATGAGAAATATGACACAAATACCATCAAGTGTCATATTTTCTATACCATTCACCAATAATTCCATATGTGGACAAGAAGAATAATAATCCTAACCTAAACTATTAAGCTTCTAAAATGCAATTAATAAAAAGTAATAATTCCACTAATTGTAACTAAAAACTCTACTCACATCAATAAGGCATTATAATAACCACAATAATGAAACTTAAGATTTACTATAGAGAATAATTAATAAGAATGGGAGTCATGCAAACCATAGGTTTTGTATGGAATTCATTATAAGTTTATAATAGACCATACCTTTCATCTCCTTATTTATTCACAATAAATTCTAAGGTTATAAAATTAAAACAAGGCAAAGATTAATGAAAATGACATTGTACTTACATTTATCAAAGTAACAGATTTGGAACCAATTTGTGTCTTCACTTTTTTCCTCCTTTTATTCCTTAGTCATATGTTTCCTTGTTTTCCTTCTACTTATGTATGTGTGTCCTCTTTCCAAATAAAACCCTATTTTTAAAACATAAAAAGATGCCATTAATGATGCTATCATTATGGTTTGGCATCATGGATGCCAAAGATAGGAAAGCACCATAACTACCAAGGTAAAAACATCTACACAACACATAACCTACTATCCATTTTTCTCCTCATCCTTCTTTGCTTCATTCCATAATCCCCATTCTATTATATGCTGAGGTCAATGGCCTAAACAAATATTTTTACTTATTAATTCAAATCATAATAAATTTTTAAACAACACTCAACCAAAGTTTGTCTATGTCTTGATGTAATTAAGGTCTTTAATCATTATTATTTCCATCAATTTATAATACATCACCATGACTTAATCATGGCCTTAGAAACATTTTTTATCCATTACTTTGAATTAGACCAAGGTCTAATCTCTAGATCAAATCAAATACTAAGTATTAAAAATAATCTTTTTAATCATTGCTCGGGTCTTAGTCAAGGCTTTATCACGAAAAACAATGATTTTCAATGCCAAGGACAATGTCAAACAAGTCAAGATCATAACACAACATGAGTCATTTTATGTCAAGGAGAGCAAGGAGAAAGGACCCTAGTCCTTACAACCTAGATGCTATCAAGATATCTTGTTGCCTTAAATAGGTACATCAATATGTATTGAACAACATACATAAAATACATGCAAACTTGGATAAATGTCAATGATGACTATTTTGAACTTCATACAATAAATTACATAAAATATGGAGTGTCCATAGTAAAAACAATATGAATAATGAAATGGTATAACTTTATAGCTCTTACTTGCATCTTACCCTTTTATACATGTATACCATTATTTGTGTTAGTTTGTATAATTTTTTCACCCTTATGACCAGCTCATCCTTCAACTATACTAATAACCATGAAAATGACATAAATAGTATCTATATCTAATATATAATACTCAAAATTAAAACATATAAATAATAATCATATAAATATCAATCATAAATTGAACCAAAATTGAATCATCATAACAATTCAATTAATAGGAGCACTAAAAAGAAACCCTTTCATATTTTTATAGAAGAAGTCCAAGAGGACGTGAAGAATTTTGTGACATTAAATACAATTAAAGTAATAGCATTGAATAAAAATGTTTTGTTTAATATAGATGTGGATTACATCATCTACTACATGAATAGTTGGAAAGAATAATTTAAAAGTCTAAGAAGTTTAAGAATGTGAAGAAAATATAAGTAGAATATCACGTGGGAGACTTAGTATTAACACATTTAAGGATATAAATATTTTTTAAAGTAATGTATATAAGGATAGATATATTATCTATTTTTATGGAGGAAAATTTGTATCCCTATCATGAAGGGAATAATAGTAAAGAAATAAAAAAACATATTCTACAAAATTTGATTGGAGAGCACATATGCCAGAGAAGTTGCACGCAGAAGAATAAAAGGTGATGATTTCAAAATCAACAAGTGGATGCATGATAGATAGTGAAAATAATATTTGGTAATATTGAAATAATGATAATTTAAATATGTGACATAGATAAGAACATCAAAAGCTAAAAGATAAGGAATACCAATAGTAGAGCTCTTAGAAGGTAAATGAGAAGGAGCTCATGCTTCTTCATAACACAAGGTATATGATGCAAAAGTATATAGTTTCAATTGTAATATTACATAAATTAGATAAATTAGATTAGAAAATAATATTGTGAACTAGGAATTTGACTAAGAAGAGGAGATTAGGATTGTGTTAGTGAATGAAACCAAATAAAAAACACACTAAGCTAGCATATTAATGCCTAGTTACTAGGGTGAGCTTAGTAATAAAAAAAATGACAAACACAACTAAAAATTAATGAAAAAAAACAATAATTACTTCACCTTCCTTGGATGCTCCAAATGCCTTTATAGTAGTGGCTTATTTGGCTTGTGCTCATGAAGTCTTCATCAAAGGAGGCTTGGCTATCTCCTTGGCACCTTGTGGCTTTGTCTTGGATTGGATTGGAATCAATTTGGCATGGTAACACTAATTTTAATGTATTTTGGAATCATTTTTTCATTATAACTTTGCATTATCAAGACTTAGAACTGATGTTCATGGCCTCTCTATTTATAGAGTTTTAAGATTGATCAGAATCAAGCTGAACCATTGATATCAAGATTGAGATGTGTGGCTAAGGATTAATCCAAATTTTGAAATTAAAATTGATAAATAGGCTCATAAATTTGGGATAGAGTATTAATTAAGAGGCATGGAGGGATTTGATGAGGCATAAGAGGCACGAATCCTAATATTTGTGGCATTTATGGCCTAGTGATGTCTTCCCAAGAAATGAGGTCACCTAATGATGCAAATATTTAATATTCATTTTCAAAACAAATTCTTCAACAAGTTTCCATGGAATTATTAATTATTCCTTGATTAGGGTTAATTATCTCTTAATCATGTTTAAGCACTTTATGCACACATTACTCAAATTGATCAAAATGCCTTGTTATTGTCTAAAATTTGACTAGATTAGAATTGGGAGTCAATATCAAATGCATTAGATCCATTATCCCATTTAGGATATTATCAATAGAAAATAACAAAATCATGCATCTTGTGTAAGATATTTTCTAGGAAAGAGCAATCTAGAGTACTTAGGTGTAAAATTGACATTTTGACTCAGAATGATCTAATCAAAGTTAGTTGGCCCATAAATCGTATTACCCCATTTAGGGATACCTTAGCCAGAATCAACACCTGAATATGTTAAATTCACATCTTTTAACATGTTTTAGTGCTTAATTGTGCACTTTAGGTGTAAATTAGTCAAAATCCTGGTTGGAGGTCATTGATGGCTAGATTTAGGTGTCTATAGTTTTCCCCTATTTGGGAAGGCATTGCAAGTTATAAGCACAGTAACATCTTCACAAAGAATGAAAAGGTCATGTATGCCTATAATTGCAATGATGATAAAATAACTATATGATGCCCCCTCAAGGGAACGGTTGGCACAAGAAGGTCGACAAGCAATCCCTCGATAAGAATTGAAATAAGGGGACCAAAAAAAAGGAAAGATGATGGGGTGAAAACATAATGATATTGAAAAAGTAGTCAAAATCACTGAGAATGCAAGTGGGATAGTGCACAATGGTTTGCCAAAGGTGATTATAATCATTTTACCATAATAGTGGCAATATGGTATGATAATATAGTGATTTTCCCAAAGGTGGTTATAATAATTGAGAAGATGGAGCTGCCCCAATTAGGATAGAAAAACAAGATAACAATGTGCCCCTATATGGACAAAAAAAGTAAAATGATGAAAACACAATGATTTACCCAAAGGCAGTTATAATCATTAATAAATGCAAGTGGGATAGTGTGAAATGATTTACCCATAGGTGCTTATAATCATTGGACCTTGATTATGGAAAACATGATAAAATTGGCTGAGGAAGATGATAACTTAACATAGATGGTAATGATGAATTGGAATAACCTACTAGTTGAAATTTTTTCATGTTTAATTACTCTGTTCAGGATATGATTAGGATGGAATCAAGATGTCAATGTCGAAGAGATGTTTCCACTATTAAATAGACTTATTGAAGCTAAGGTTTGTTGTAGCACATGTTGGTAGGCATCATGGTATAACATCATGAGGACTTGGTCAAAATATGCATAAGGACTAACTCTCATAATCCAATACTCAATAGAAAATAATGCACCAATGATAGAAACCATGATGACAATGTAAACATATGAATATGGATGGATTCAATTGTAAGTGTGGGAAAAGAATCACCCAATGAACACACATAAATTGAATCAACGCAATAATGCTAAAAGCAAACAAATAATGCAATAAAAACCATATAAACATTACCCCTATAAAATGGGTGACAACTGAACAAATGAATAAAATAAGGGAATATAAGAAAAGGAAGGAGGTGGTTGAGCTATCTCCATATGAAATATACAAGTGGATGCTACCTACATAGTTCCATGGATGTAATATCCAATAAAAAACATCAAGACAAATGTAGTTCTCCCAAGGAATGGGAATAATGTGATAGAAGAATAAGAATGGTCCTGAAAAATGACAAGTGAATGAGAGAAAAAGGCTAAAAAAGATGGGGAAACTAAATGACAAGTGATTTTCTTGCAACTTAGTAAGGGTTCCTAGAATCTTTAAGGCAAAGAAGTGGTCAATGTTATTGTTATTTTCTAACAAGTTTTCAAATGTTTTGAAAAATTTTTGGAGTATCTAAACTCAATCAAGAATGATGAGACACTAAAAGGTTCAAGCTCACAAAATGGCTAGAGAATTTAAACTAAGGTTGCTCACAAAATAGTGAGAGCATTCAAACTTAAGTTTCTCATAAAATGGTGAGAGCATTCAAACTTAGGTTGCTCAAAAAATGGTGAGAGTGTTATGAAAAGGGTGACTGAGCTGACCTCAACAAGTATCGAGCATTACCTACATAGTCTTAGAGTAGGACCTCAAGTCACTATAGGTCTACCCTACAGCAAAGGAATTTAACTAGTGTAGTAGTTAATTCAAATAAAATAAGCATAGTTGGTGAAAAGGCACAACATGGCATAGGAAGTGGCAAGTTAGTACATCAAGACTTAATAAACAAAAGTTTCCCCTAGTTTTCCCATAGGTGGTTACAACTAGGATAAAATATCATAGATCAATGGTTATAATTTACCCAAAGGTGGTTATAATTAGTAACAAGATTGGTGATAAGAAAGGAATACTAAATGAAGGATGCAACTATTGAAACTTCTATCATACTACTCTAAAATCTGATCTCTATCTAAAGTACTTGAACCAATTGATCAAATTCCTTATTGCTAAAAATGCATAATGAATGGTAAAAACCAAGGTCAAATAAGCTAGGCTTTAGAACACGTTTAGTCGATAGAATGGAATGGAAAAATGGATGAAATGGGCTAAAAATAATGATAAATAATGATATTTGTAAAAGAAGAATAGTGATAAAATGGAAAAACTAAAATGGTCCTTACATATAATATACCTTAGTACTCAAGCATAGTACTACTTAAGGTGATGAATATTCATTGGCTTAGGAAGTTTGTCTCCATTTGGTGCGGCAAGATTGTATGCCCCTGATCCATAATTTGTATTAATGATTAAAGGCTCATAAATATTTGGGATAGAGGATCAATTAAGAGGCATGGATGGCTTTGGTGAGGCATAGGAGGCATGAATCCTACTATTTGTGGCATTTATGGCCTAGGGATGTCTTCCCAAGAAATGAGGTCACCTAATGATGCAAATATTCAATATTCATTTTCAAAACAAATTCTTCAACAAGTTTCCATGGAATTATTAATTATTCCTTGATTAGGGTTAATTATCTCTTAATCATGTTTAAGCACTTTATGCACAAATTACTCAAATTGATCAAAATGCCTTGTTGTTGTCCAAAATTTGACTAGATTAGAATTGGCACTCAATATCAAATGCATTAAATCCATTATCCCATTTAGGATATTATCAATAGAAAATAACAAAATCATGCATCTTGTGTAAGAGATTTGATAGGAAAGAGCAATTTAGATCACCTAGGTGTAAAATTGGCATTTTGACTTAGAATGATCTGATCAAAGTTAGTTGGCCCAAAAATTGCATTGCCCCATTTAGGGATACCTTAGCCAGAATCAACACCTGAATATGTTATAAGCACAATAACATCTTCACAAAGAATTAAAAGGTCATGTATGCCTATAATTGCAATGATGATAAACTAACTATATGATGCCCCCTCAAGGTAATGGTTGGCGCAAGAAGGTTGACAAGCAATCCCTCGATAAGAATTGAAATGAGGGGACCAAAAAAATTAAAAATGATGGGGTGAAAACATAATGATATTGAAAAAGTAGTCAAAATCACTGAGAATGCAAGTGGGATAGTGCACAATGGTTTGCCAAAGGTGATTATAATCATTTTACCATAATAGTGGCAACATGGTAAGATAATATAGTGATTTTCCCAAAAGTGGTTGTAATCATTGATAAGATGGAGCTGCCCCAATTAGGATAGACAAACAAGATAGCAATGTGCCTCTATTGGACAAAAAAAGTAAAATGATGAGAACACAATGATTTACCCAAAGGCATTTATAATCATTAATTAATGCAAGTGGGATAGTGTGAAATGATTTGCACATAGGTGGTTATAATAATTGGACCTTGATTATGGTAAACATGATAAACTTGGCTGAGGAAGATGATAACTTAACACAGACGGTAATGATGAATTGGAATAACCTACTAGTTGAAATTTTTTCATGTTTAATTACTCTGTTCAGGATATGATTAGGATGGAATCAAGATGTCAATGTCGAAGAGATGTTTCCATTATTAAATAGACTTATTGATGAATTGAAAACTTGTTAGAAAAGAACAAAAACATTGACCACTTCTTTGCCTTAAGGATTCTAGGAACCCTTACTAAGTTACAAGCAAATCACTTGTCATTTAGTTTGCCCATCTTTTTTAGCCTTTTTCTCTCATTCATTTGCCATTTTCAAGACCATTCCTATTCTTCTATCACATTCTTCCCATTCCTTGGGAGAACTACATTTGTCTTGATATTTTTTATTGGATATTACACCCATGGAACTAAGTAGGTAGCGTCCACTTGTATATTGCATATGGAGATAGCTCAACCACCTCCTTCCTTTTCTTATATTCATTTATTTTATTCATTTGTTCATGTGTCACCCATTTTCTAGGGGTAATGTTTATATGGTTTTTATTGCATTATTTGTTTATTTGTTTGTCTACCTATTTGTTTGCTTTTAGCATTATTGCCTTGATTTGGTATATGTGTGTTCATTGGGTGATTCATTTCCCAGACTTATAATTGAATCCATCCATATTCATATATTTACATTGTCATCATGGTTTCTATCATTGGTGCATTATTTTATATTGAGTATTGGATTATGGGAGTCAGTCCTTATGCATATTTTGACCAAGTCCTCATGATGTTATACCATGATGCCTACCAACATGTGCTACAACAAACCTTAGATTCAATAAGTCTAAGGCATAGGAGGTAATGATGAATTGGAATAACCTACTAGTTGAAATTTTTTCATGTTTAATTACTCTGTTCAGGATATGATTAGGATGGAATCAAGATGTCAATGTCGAAGAGATGTTTCCATTATTAAATAGACTTATTGATGAATTGAAAACTTGTTAGAAAAGAACAAAAACATTGACCACTTCTTTGCCTTAAGGATTCTAGGAACCCTTACTAAGTTACAAGCAAATCACTTGTCATTTAGTTTGCCCATCTTTTTTAGCCTTTTTCTCTCATTCATTTGCCATTTTCAAGACCATTCCTATTCTTCTATCACATTCTTCCCATTCCTTGGGAGAACTACATTTGTCTTGATATTTTTTATTGGATATTACACCCATGGAACTAAGTAGGTAGCGTCCACTTGTATATTGCATATGGAGATAGCTCAACCACCTCCTTCCTTTTCTTATATTCATTTATTTTATTCATTTGTTCATGTGTCACCCATTTTCTAGGGGTAATGTTTATATGGTTTTTATTGCATTATTTGTTTATTTGTTTGTCTACCTATTTGTTTGCTTTTAGCATTATTGCCTTGATTTGGTATATGTGTGTTCATTGGGTGATTCATTTCCCAGACTTATAATTGAATCCATCCATATTCATATATTTACATTGTCATCATGGTTTCTATCATTGGTGCATTATTTTATATTGAGTATTGGATTATGGGAGTCAGTCCTTATGCATATTTTGACCAAGTCCTCATGATGTTATACCATGATGCCTACCAACATGTGCTACAACAAACCTTAGATTCAATAAGTCTAAGGCATAGGAGGTAATGATGAATTGGAATAACCTACTAGTTGAAATTTTTTCATGTTTAATTACTCTGTTCAGGATATGATTAGGATGGAATCAAGATGTCAATGTCGAAGAGATGTTTCCATTATTAAATAGACTTATTGAATCTAAGGTTTGTTGTAGCACATGTTGGTAGGCATCATGGTATAACATCATGAGGACTTGGTCAAAATATGCATAAGGACTGACTCCCATAATCCAATACTCAATAGAAAATAATGCACCAATGATAGAAACCATGATGACAATGTAAATATATGAATATGGATGGATTCAATTATAAGTCTGGGAAATGAATCACCCAATGAACACACATAAACCAAATCAAGGCAATAATGCTAAAAGCAAACAAACAGGCAAACAAACAAATAAAAAAATAATGCAATAAAAACCATATAAACATTACCCCTAGAAAATGGGTGACACCTGAACAAATGAATAAAATAAATGAATATAAGAAAAGGAAGGAGGTGGTTGAGCTATCTCCATATGCAATATACAAGTGGACGCTACCTACATAGTTCCATGGGTGTAATATCCAATAAAAAATATCAAGACAAATGTAGTTCTCCCAAGGAATGGGAAGAATGTGATAGAAGAATAGGAATGGTCTTGAAAATGGCAAGTGAATGAGAGAAAAAGGCTAAAAAAGATGGGCAAACTAAATGACAAGTGATTTGCTTGTAACTTAGTAAGGGTTCCTAGAATCCTTAAGGCAAAGAAGTGGTCAATGTTTTTGTTCTTTTCTAACAAGTTTTCAAATGTTTTGAAATTTTTTTTGAGTATCTCAACTCAATCAAGAATGATGAGACACTAAATGGTTCAAGCTCACAAAATGGCTAGAGAATTTAAACTAAGGTTGCTCACAAAATAGTGAGAGCATTCAAACTTAAGTTGCTCATAAAATGGTGAGAGCATTCAAACTTAGGTTGCTCACAAAATGGTGAGAGTGTTATGAAAAGGGTGACTGAGCTGACCTCAACAAGTATCGAGCATTACCTACATAGTCTTAGAGTAGGACCTCAAGTCACTATAGGTCTACCCTACAACGGAGGAATTTAACTAGTGTAGTAGTTAATTCAAATAAAATAAGCATAGTTGGTGAAAAGGCACAACATGGCATAGGAAGTGGCAAGTTGGTACATCAAGACTTAATAAACAAAAGTTTCCCCTAGTTTTCCCATAGGTGGTTACAACTAGGATAAAATATCATAGATCAATGGTACTAATTTACCCAAAGGTGCTTATAATTAGTAACAAGATCGGTGATAAGAAAGGAATAATAAATGAAGGATGCAACTATTGAAACTTATATCATACTACTCTAAAATCTGATCTCTATCTAAAGTACTTGAACCAATTGATCAAATTCCTCAATGCTAAAAATGCATAATGAATGGTAAAAACCAAGGTCAAATAAGCTAGGCTTTAGAACACGTTTAGTCTATAGAACAGAATGGCAAAATGGATGAAATGGGCTAAAAAGAATGATAAGTAATGATATTTGCACCAAGAAAAATAGTGATAAAATGGAAAAACTAAAATGGTCCTTACATATAATATACCTTAGTACTCAAGCATAGTACCACTTAAGGTGAATAATATTCATTGGCTCAGGAAGTTTGTCTCCATCTAGTGTGGCAAGCCTATATGCCCCTGATCCATAATTTGTATTAATGATGAAAGGCTCATAAATATTTGGGATAGAGGATCAATTAAGAGTCATGGAGGGCTTTGATGAGGTAGAGGAGGCATGAATCCTAATATTTGTGGCATTTATGGCCTATGGATGTCTTCCCAAGAAATGAGGTCACCTAATGATGCAAATATTCAATATTCATTTTCAAAACAAATTCTTCAACAAGTTTCCATGGAATTATTAATTATTCCTTGATTAGGGTTAATTATCTCTTAATCATGTTTAAGCACTTTATGCACAAATTACTCAAATTGATCAAAATGCCTTGTTGTTGTCCAAAATTTGACTAGATTAGAATTGGCAGTCAATATCAAATGCATTAGATCCATTATCCCATTTAGGATATTATCAATAGAAAATAACAAAATCATGCATCTTGTGTAAGATATTTGATAGGAAAGAGCAATCTAGAGCACCTAGGTGTAAAATTGGCATTTTGACTCAAAATGATCTGATCAAAGTTAGTTGGCCCAAAAATTGCATTGCCCCATTTAGGGATACCTTAGCCAGAATCAACACCTGAATATGTTAGATTCACATTTTTTAACATGTTTTAGTGTTTAATTGTGCACTTTAGGTGTAAATTAATCAAAATCCTGGTTGAAGTTCATTGGTGGCTAGATTTAGGTGTCTATAGTTTGCCCGTGTTTGGGAAGGCATTGCAAGTTATAAGCACAGTAACATCTTCACAAAGAATGAAAAGGTCATCTATGCCTATAATTGCAATGATGATAAACTAACTATATGATGCCCCCTCAAGGGAATGGTTGGCACAAGAAGGTTGATAAGCAATCCCTCGATAAGAATTGAAATGAGGGGACAAAAAAAAGGAAAGATGATGGGGTGAAAACATAATGATATTGAAAAAGTAGTCAAGATCACTGAGAATGCAAGTGGGATAGTGCACAATGGTTTTCCAAAGGTGATTATAATCATTTTACCATAATAGTGGCAACATGGTATGATAATATAGTGATTTTCCCAAAGGTGGTTATAATCATTGAGAAGATGGAGCTCCCCCAATTAGGATAGACAAACAAGATAACAACGTGCCCCTATATGGACAAAAAAAGTAAAATGATGAGAACACAATGATTTACCCAAAGGCAGTTATAATCATTAATAAATGCAAGTGGGATAGTGTGAAATGATTTGCCCATAGGTGGTTATAGTCATTGGACCTTGATTATGGAAAACTGATAAACTTGGCTAAGGAAGATGATAACTTAACATAGACGGTAATGATGAATTGGAATAACCTACTAGTTGAAATTTTTTCATGTTTAATTACTCTATTGAGGATATGATTAGGATGGAATCAAAATGTCAATGTTGAAGAGATGTTTTCATTATTAAATAGACTTATTGAAGCTAAGGTTTGTTGTAGCACATGTTGGTAGGCATCATGGTATAACATCATGAGGACTTGGTCAAAATATGCATAAGGACTAACTCCCATAATCCAATACTCAATAGAAAATAATGCACCAATGATAGAAACCATGATGATAATGTAAACATATTAATATGGATGGATTCAATTGTAAGTGTGGGAAATGAATCACCCAATGAACACACATAAACTAAATCAAGGCAATAATGCTAAAAGCAAACAAACAAGCAAACAAATAAATAACTAAATAATGTAATAAAAACCATATAGACATTACCCCTCGAAAATGGGTGACAACTAAACAAATGAATAAAATAAGGGAATATAAGAAAAGGAAGGATGTCATTGAGCTATCTCCATATGCACTATACAAGTGGATGCTACCTACATAGTTCCATGGATGTAATATCCAATAAAAAATGTCAAGCCAAATGTAGTTCTTCCAAGGAATGGGAAGAATGTGATAGAAGAATAGGAATGGTCTTGAAAAATGGCAAGTGAATGAGAGAAAGAGGCTAAAAAAGATGGGCAAACTAAATGACAAGTGATTTGCTTGTAACTTAGTAAGGGTTCCTAGAATCCTTAAGTCAAAGAAGTGGTTAATGTTTTTGTTCTTTTCTAACAATTTTTCAAATGTTTTGAAATTTTTTTGGAGTATCTCAACTCAATCAAGAATGATGAGACACTAAATGGTTCAAGCTCACAAAATGGCTAGAGAATTTAAACTAAGGTTGCTCACAAAATAGTGAGAGCATTCAAACTTAAGTTGCTCATAAAATGGTGAGAGCATTCAAACTTAGGTTGCTCACAAAATGGTGAGATCATTATGAAAAGGGTGACTGAGCTGACCTCAACAAATATCGAGCATTACCTACATAGTCATAGAGTAGGACCTCAAGTCATTATAGGTCTACCCTACAATGGAGGAATTTAACTAGTGTAGTAGTTAATTCAAATAAAATAAGCATAGTTGGTGAAAAGGCACAACATGGCATAGGAAGTGGCAAGTTGGAACATCAAGGCTTAATAAACAAATGTCTCCCCTAGTTTGCCCATAGGTGGTTATAACTAGGATAAAATATCATAGATCAATGGTACTAATTTACCCAAAGGTGGTTATAATTAGTAGCAAGATTGGTGATAAGAAAGGAATAATAAATGAAGGATGCAACTATTGAAACTTCTATCATACTACTCTAAAATATGATCTCTATCTAAAGTACTTGAACCAATTGATCAAATTGGTCAAATTCCTCAATTCTAAAAATGCATAATGAATGGTAAAAACCAAGGTCAAATAAGTTAGGCTTTAGAACACATTTAGTCAATAGAATGGAATGGCAAAATGGATGAAATGGGCTAAAAATAATGATAAGTAATGATATTTGTACAAAGAATAATAGTGGTAAAATGGAAAAACTAAAATGGTCCTTACATATAATATACCTTAGTACTCAAACATAGTACCACTTAAGGTGAATAATATTCATTGGCTCAGGAAGTTTATCTCCATTTGGTGTGGCAAGCCTGTATGCCCCTGATCCATAATTTGTATTAATGATGAAAGGCCCTATCCAGGTTGGTTTGAATTTACCTTTATGCTTCTTCTTATTCATGGTATTCTTTTGGTTTTCTTTAAGAACAAGATCACCAAGGTCAAATGTTCTATACTTGACACACTGATTGTAGTGGCCTTTGAGTTAGTTCTGATATGCTTGAAGATTGTTGAGCATAGTAGTGCATTTCTCATTAAATAGGTCTAGCTCTTACAAGTGAGCTACTTGATAGTCATAATCATCCATGACATGCTTAAAAGAGATGCGTAGTGAAAACAATTTGACCTCAATGGGAAGGATGGCTTCAGTACCATAAATAAGTGAGTATGGAGTGGCTCTTATGGGGGTATGATGATTGGTATGGTATGCCCAAAGGGTAGGGAATATATGTAGGTGTCAATCATGATTGGCATCATTGAAAATATTTTTGAGAATATTGACAATGGTTTTAGTCGATGTTTTAGCCTGGACATTACCTTGAGGGTAATATATTGTAAAAAAATGTTGCATAATGTTATATATGGTACATATTTGGTCTACATCCTTGTTCTTGAATCATCCTCCATTATTAGATATAATGTCAAAGGGGATACCATAGTGGAAAATTAGATGGTTGAAGATGAATTTGGAAATTTGTTTTATAGTCATTTAAGTGAGGGGTATAGCTTTAACCCACTCAACGAAATACTTGGTTGTGGTAAGGATATGCTTATAGCTATCAGATGAAGTGGGGTTGATCTTCCTAATGTGCTAAAGTCCCCATGTATAAAATAGACATGGTGTCAACATCAGTTTCAAATTTTGGGTTGGGGTATGAATCAGATTAGCATTTATTTAGCATTTGTCACACTTCTTTACATATTTAATTGAATTTGCATCCATCGTGGGCTAATAATAATCATTACGCAAGAAATTTTTAGATAGGATATCCCTGTTAGAATAAGTTCCACATAATCCTTTGTGAACTTCTCTTAATTCTAGTGTAGACTCTACTAAATTTAAATAATGAATCAGAGTTCCATTAAAATTGTGGCAGTAAAGGCTAGATCCAAGTAGAGTATAATGAGTGGAATGATGAATAAAGGCTTTGGGTTTTTTTGAGATAGGTTAGGTATTAGAACTTAGTCATGAAGATATTTGTAAATTTATGAGTACCAAATAAAATTAGGACCAATAATATCATAAATCATAGCAATGGTTGAAGGTTCATGAGTTGGTGCTAACAAATTCTTGACAAGGTATTGATACTCTCTAGATTTATCTATTTTTCAAATTAGAGAGCCAATAGTAGCCATGGCATCTATAGTTATATTACCAGCCCTTGGTATGTGCTCAAACTAAATTTTAGAAATTTGTTGCTTAAGAGTGTTGACCATGGCTTTATATGTAACCAACTTGTCATCTTTGGTCTGAAAATGATCTATGACCTGATTGACGATTAACTGAGAATCACCATAAACTTAGATATGAGATATGTTCCAATGCACTACTTGTCAAATTTTTGTAACAAGTGCATCATACTCAACCATGTTGTTCATACAAGGAAAGCTAATTCTAAATGATTTAGGGATTAGATCCCCTTATAGTGTAATAAATAATTAGCCTACCCCTGATCTATGTGTAGTAAATGAATCAACAAAATATAGATTCTAGTGCTGCTCCTCAAGAGGTGTGTCAATGATAGTCATTATGGATTCATTAGGGAAATGAAATGTGAGTTGCTTTGTGTTTATAAGAGGTGCTTTAGCAAGTTGATTTGTAAGAACTTGTCCCTAGATTGTCTTCTGATTGACATACTCTATGTTAAACTCACTAAGAAGCATGATCTATTTGGCCATTATACCTTGTAAATCTATTTTAGATAGTAGATACTTGAGTGGATCGAATTTTGAAATAGTCATCGTCTTATTATTCAATATATAATGGCGTAATTTTTGAGCTCCTAAAATTATGGCCAGATAAGCTTTTTCAACAGGTGCATAGTTATGTTCATATGTACCAAGGTATGACTTAGGTAGTATAAGACATGCCCATTTCCATTATCATCATGTTGAGCCAAGAGTGCCCTCAGGGCATTATAAGTAGCTGATTGATATAATAAGAATGGCTTTCCTGACATAGGAGGTAATAAAATAGGTGGATTAATGAGATAGTCTTTGAGTTGTTGGAAATTTGTTTGGTAGTGATCAGCCCAGTGAAATATAACACCCTTCTTGAGAATATGTCTAAATAGATGACACTTATATTCTAACTAAGATATGAACCATCAGATTGGTTGAAACTTACCCTGTAAACTATGAAGTTGTTTCAATTTAGTTGGTGGGAGCATCTCGATTATAGCATGGACTTTAACTGGATCAACTTCAATGCCTCTATGAGACATAATGAAGACAAGTAATTTGCCTAAATTTACACCAAACACACATTTCTTTAGATTAAATCTAACTTTATACACCCACAATTATTCAAATATCCTATGCAATATGGCTAGATGGTCAACCCTAGTCTTAGATTTTCCTAATATGTCATCGACATAGTCTTTAAAACTTTCATGCATCATATCATGGAATATGATAGTGATGGTCCTTTGATATGTAGTTCTAGCATTTTTAAGACCAAATAGCATTACCTAATAACAAAATGTTCCCCATGGAATGGTGAATGTTATTTTATGTTGGTCTTTTGGTGTTATTCTGATCTGGTTGTATGCTAAAAAGCCATCCATGAGTGAAAGCATTTCATAACCTATCATGGAGTCAATGATCATGTCAATATTAGGCAATGGAAAGTCATCCTTAGGACAAGCTTTGTTGATGTCTCAAAAATCAGTACAAATTATAATTCCTTTAAGCTTTTTGCTAATGGTACAACATTAGATATCCATTCTAAGTAGTCAATGGACCGAATACATCCTAATTCTAAGAGTTTTTCCAACTCTTTCTTTACCAAGATATAAATGCAAGGATGCAATTTACATAGCTTTTGTTTCATTAGTTTGGCATTAGGATTGACCATAAGGTGGTATAGAACCAAGGCAGGGTCTAAACCTGGCATGTTGGAATAAGCCCATGCAAAGATATCTATAAATTCTCTCAATAGAGCTATAAACACTTCACATTCTTCCTCAGTGAGAGATGCACCTAATTTTATCCATTTTAGGTTTGATGTAATCTCAATGTTTATGTCTATTATATCCTCAACTAGAAGTGTCAAACCATCATCTGGGATAGTGGGCAAAGACTTGAACTATTGGACTATATCAGGGTCCTCTATTAGGAATTACTCATCAACTTCTCTTAAGCATGATAAATCTAAGTCCCCTAATGGGAGATATGGGCATGTGATAAAAATAATCAAAAATTCTTGAAGAATTTGATCAAATACTTGTTACATAAAATTGAAATCGGATCCATAGGCAAGTTTATCATTGGTGGTCTCTTGGTATAAATTTAAAGAACAATGAACATACCCATCTAATGGCACCTAAAACAAGTTTTCACCACTAGATTGGCCTTTATCTTTACTTTTTCCCTAGTCATAAAGTGCCTCAAAGAGGTTTTAACTTTGGGAACTCAATGTTTTACTTATTTATTTTTGGCTAAGGGTGTTCATCCATTCTCCAAAATAGGCTTCAGGATCCAATGTGATTGAGAATCCTAATTTGTGATCTCCCAATGAAATGTTGTCTCTAAGGCCTAAAAAAGCCATAAAATGCCTCATCATTATAAAACTCATCAATTGGCAAAGTGGATTCTTGTTGGTCCCAATCTATTAGTTGGGAATAGTATAATGATAATGGGCTATAATGAATGACTGGGGTAAGGGTACAAATGGCATTTCTATCAAATAAGTTAGTCTCAAATAGGTCATCAAAGGGGAGGCTATGATCAGAATCTACTTTGATATCAGTATCATCTTCACTAGGCATTTGTAGTGGAATTTAAATAAGATATGTGGGGTCACCCCTAGGTAGTTTAAATCTAAGTCCATAAGGTATTTCATATGTAGTGATAAAAATTAGCTCAATGGTTCCTTGTTGATTCAATTTGAGGCCTCTTCCTTCATAATTGTGATGATCCATGATCTTATTGGAAATATGATACTTTGCACTTTTATAACAATCAGCTTGGTTTTCATTGTATAACCATGATTCATCCCCTTCAAGAGGGTCAGGTTCTAGGCTAGATGCTGGTACAAATGTGACAAGTCCCTTATCTTTGTTCTTTCATTTATATGCATATGTGGGGTGACTTTAGGTCACCTAAAGGTTTTTGGATTCTAGGAAAGATTGGCAATATGAAATGTATCATGGGTCACATACTCTCCTAGTCCATTATCTAAAATGGCAAAATGATTAGAAGCTTTAAGAGGTGGCATGTGGGAAAGGGAATCCAAGGTATTAATATCTATGAAATTATTTGGTGAAGGATCAATAAGTATGGCCTTTCCTTTATCCTACTTGGAACTTAGATTCATTCCATACTGATAATTGTATCTTTAAAATTTGGCCTCAAGATGTTTGCAGTGTTCATATGGGTGTAAATCTCTTGGAATATTCACTTCCATCCCTAAGTGAGAAAAATTGATACATTGGTGCAACATTTATGAGACTGCATGAATCTCATGTAAGCATATTATATGATCACTCAATATCAAGCACATGGAAAAGTTGTATCATGGTTTAAAGGCTCAATAATAACTGGAAAACTAATGGTGCCTTATGATTCTCTTTATTGATTATCATAGGCTTTGATGGTTATCATTTTTGGTTGGAGATCTACCATTGTGTACCTAAGAAGCTTGATGAGCTTTAAAGACACTATGTTGAGGCCTGATCCATTGTCTATAAGGACATATTTCACTTTATGCCACTTTATGTAAACTTCTATGTAGAATGGGTTATTATGGAGTGGGCCAAGGGAAGATATATTGCTTTGGTTGATTGTGACTTTTTGGGTTGGAGATAGGTGTCCAACCAAATCTTGAAATTTATAAGGGGATATGTCACTAGAAATAGTGGATTGGGTTATAAACTCATTCAAGATGTTCTTGTGGATTAATGGCATTCACAACAAATATAAAATAGAAATTTGTGCTAGTGTCTTCTGTAATTGTTCCATAATATCAAACTTCTTGTCTTGGTTAGTATTGAATGGTTTATTATAAGGATAAATAGTTGGTTGGATTATAGGTAAGTGGCAAGTGGTTGTGGGCCTAGGATAGTAATTTTTGACCTTCGATTTGTGATTGCATAATCGGGATTAGATATTGGACCATGATCACTAATAAATGTTGGGAATGGTGTGGGGCCAGATAAGATAAGTCTCGATTGCTAGTGCATTTGTATTTGGTCACATGGAAAGGATGAGTTATCGATATGAGGTCCAAAAGTAAAAGTTTGAGTTTGTTGGCTTGCCTATATGCAGTCCTAAGTGAAAGCTCCTTAGAAACAATAATAAAAGGTATATATCACTATATGCCACTAATTGACATGTGACAAAGAACTCTATTAAATGAGCCTTATGGTCACCTTTCCCTTTGTATTTGTCAATTTTTGGTGGTTCATATCCTGAAGGAAATGGTATCTACAAGTACTTCATGTTGAATGGATAAGAACATATGTCATCCAACTTAAATTGTTTAGTCTATTTCCTAGCTTGAATGGTGGCAATTGCATCCTTCATCTATTTCAATTATTGGGATAGGAAATAGGAAGGAATATTGGTTTGAGGGAGAATATTGGTTTGGGTAGATGGTTGGGAGGTCACAAGTGGGACACTTTAACCAATTTATGATGGAGATATCTATTGGGGTATATTGGTTTGGTTGGGAAATGGACCAAGAATATACATACATGGATTAAGATGTACTTGGAATTATACATTTGGTTGTGCAATATTCTAGTTTGGATTGGCAATAAAGGTTTGACTTGGAGGATTTAGTGGTTGGGATGGAGGGATATAACTGTATTGTGCCTATTGTGGTTAAAAAGAGACATGTTGTTGACTAATCGAACCTTGTTATTGCATGGAAACTTGTGGACCAAGACCCTGTCTCTGAACTTGTAGCACATTTTGAACCAATTTTTATCTAGTAGGTATTTGAGAAACATGGGAACCTCCTTGTTACATTAATCCCTATGAGGAAGTGAAATCAAGTTACAGATTTGGCATATGTCATTTACCAATATTTGTACATTGTTAACTAGTCATTGTTTGGTTTTAGATTGGCATATTAGTCTATGACTAAAGAGGTATGTTTGTCATTTCTTGGTGAGGTGGAACATTAGTTTCCCCTAATAGAGGGAGCAATGTATTTATCTTATGTTGCATTGGTACACTAGATTGTGCCTATTATTGTGGAGTACTACTCATTACTTATTGAAGAGTAGGATTCATCACATTTTGTTGTTGAGGCATGACATTGTCTATTATTTGACTACCTATTCTTATAGGTTGTATACTTGAGGAAGCAACTTGTTGAGGTTGGGATGTAGAAATTCCTACTCCCTGGTATGATGATCTACTCATGGTATTAACTATAGGCACATGTTGTTGGCTAGTTGTTTGTGCATTAGTACCACTTTGATTGGGATTGGATGTTGTTTGCACATTGTCAACTATATTTAGCTCACTATTCTATGTAGAAGTAGAACACACTTCTTCAATAACAAGCATATGCAATAAGTTGTCTACTGAAGTCTTTTGTATGAATGGATCTGAACTCTGATTCTCTTAACCAGTTGACTCTATCAAAACTCCTGTTGGAACAATTAAGTCAATAAGAGGTTTGCTCACCATGTTCATTTAATTAAAATTATGTGATAGATTTAGGTAGGTTTGATATGATATCTGCACTTGATTAAAGTGGTCTTCCATGATGTTTTTTCCTATGTTAGGTATATTAGGGTTATGATATGTTGTTTAGACTATAGCCAAAGGATTACTAGAAGAATCATATTGATCATAAATGATATTATGGGGCATTATTACTAGGCTTAGTAAATTCTCATGAGGGAAGTTTGCTGGAAACTTGGCCCCTACCTCTATGGCTCTAACCAAAATCTTGTCTTTATACTCTAATAAATGATGCTCAAACAAAAATAGATCATACCTGGAAGCTGTATTAGTAGAATATGATTGTTGAAGAATTGGTTCATTAGTTGTGGGTATTATAGCTAGGTATTGTACAGTTTATTATTGGTCTTGTTCTAATAAGGTGGTGTATTAACCAAATAATTAGCTAATGAATCTTGGCTTTATGCCCTTAATTGAGTATTGTAAGAGGGATAAGAATCCATCTCATAAGGAAAATTATCTGTGTAGGGGTCTTGCATCATTTTTTCTTGTGTAACCACATTACTAATCCCTAGATTGTACATGAATCCACTACAAGTGTAGGAATACATGTTGGGATCCATATTCAATGCTTTGCGATAAAAGATCAAAGAGTTATTCAAATTCTAAAAAGACAATGTCTAAAACAGATGATGTTCAAACTTGGTCTAGATTTGTCAAAAGGATCAAAAATGTTTATACAAAGATTTGTGAGGAAATAAGCTAGTGTTAAATTTCCAATATCTCACTGTTCACACAAAGATGAGAAAGTAAATAGGCTAAAAATCAAAATTCCAAACTCTAAGGTTGAAGTGTTTTAAATTAGTCTAATATAGAAAATTAAAAGTTGCTAGGTCTTTTGGCCAAATGTGGCATCAAAATTTAGGCTCAAACAAGGCATGTGCTAGGATTCTTGGCCAAACGACATCAAAAGCTAGACTTTGAAATAGATGAAAGTTTTAATCTAATGGATTTGAAACACTTTTAATAGACACTAGGCATTTGATTCTTGGACATGAACTCAATCAACTAGGTATAAGGTATGAAACAAAAGGTACTTTAGAGATAGTTTATTTTCTCATAAATAATGGTATAAAACTTGGTTCTTTTGACAAATAAGCTAGATAAAAGTGAATGATATAGCTATGCTAGATAAAGGATCATAAAAATACACTCAAATTGGTCTTAAAATGTAGGAATAAATTTGAACTCTATGCAAGAGGGTCTATGAAACAATATTTGAAATGTTTTAAGTAGCATAACAATGATACACTACCCAAAAGGTGTGGCTAAATTTTTGTTTCAAAAACACTCTAAGGCAAAGATAGTTTCTCATAATTTTGATAGCATAATACTAATTTTATTGACTCAAAATGTTTTGGTGCATAGACTCAAAGAGTAAATGTTTAGCACAAAATGGCTTAATTCTATCAAGTGGTGATAATGATCTTGAGTCTAAAATGGCCTTCAACCTAAATTGGAAATTGAACCTAAATTCCCTCAAGTTTAGTACAAATGGTGAACCCACTTAACACATCAACCTTATGAACTTATGAAGGTGCAATTTTGAATTTAGATTATAAATGGACTTAAACAAACATTATTAAAAGTCTAGACTTAATTGGGCAATGTAACTGCACCAAAGTGGATGATATGACTCTCAAGTTTTGATGAACTTTGAACAAAGCAATTTTGATGATTTCACATAGGTATCATAATGCCTCTTTGTTCAAAGGAAAATAAGGACCCTATGTTTTGGTTTGTATCATTTTCTTACACCAAGTTTTGATTCCAACCAAGACTTTCATCTAGGATAAAACCAACTAATTAATCGCTCTTAGACTCTAAACTGACAAGGGTGCTTGGTATTATTGGAATCCATCAATATAAGTCATTTGAGAGGATTTTAAGTGTTCATCCTAAAATAAATGTGCATTATATAGTAGGGGTTTAACACCCTCCTTCTCTCAAATGATAGTACTACAACATGGACCTTGAGGTGCACCTTGCACCAGCAATACTTCTACGTGTCAAGATCTTAGAGTATAATTGATTACTTTTGTATAAGCAACTAAACACGGAATTGAAACCAGAAGTAATAAGTAACTAGAAATCAGAAATAGCAAATAATAGGAGATAAAATAAACACCCAATCTGTGTTAAACTCTTCCAAAAGGAAATACAAAGAAGAAATCTCTCTCCTCACACCTCTGTGGATGTACAGTAATTCTCCCTCAAGAGTTCTCTCTCTCTCTATCAATCAATTACAACCAACTCCATTATTGAATTGTTCCCCAATTACAATACTGCCCCATGGGTCTCTTAAATAGAATTGAAAGCAAAAAATAATTATAAAAATAGACTCAAGACTAATTTTAGTCTTTACATGCAAACTAACTATTCTCCTAAAAATAGCAATTCTAGAAATGCCTAAAAACACACAAAAGTGGGTGTCGGTCTAAAGATGACCGATGCTGATCAACCCCTAACCGATGTCAATTGGTTCTAACCGATGTCGATTACTGTGTAAGCCCAACAACCTCCACATTAGCTCATTAGTGAAGCTTTTAGCTCCACAACTCAATAATCTCCCACTTGGAGATAAACAGCTGCACCTGTACCTATACAACAACATCCTCTAAACATCTCTGGCTTGTTTCTCCCTCTTCAAGTTCAATCTTGAAGACCAACAAAAGTTGAATGAAGATTCAACTTCTCCTTTGTTATCAGCTTTGATAACATATCAGTAGGGTTCTTATCCATATGGATCTTTTCCAGCTTCAACTGTCCATCCTCCAATACCTATCTAATGAAGTGGTACCTAAGCTGTGTATGTTTGGTTCTTAAATGAAAGGCTGAATTCTTTGCCAAATGAATTGTACTTTAACTATCACTATACAATCTACAACTCTCTTGCTTCTTTCCAAAATCTTCCATGAACCAAGGCATCCAAATCATTTCCTTGCTAGCCTCTGTGACTACAATGTATTCTGCCTCTATAGTAGACAAGGCAACAACCTTCTACAACTTTGAAATCCAGCTAACCGCCATTCCACCAATAGTGAACACATATCTTATGGTGCTTCTCCTACCATCCAAGTCACCTGCCATATCTGAATCTACATACCCATGTAGAGAAGTGTTTGACCCTCCATAGCATAAATGCCTACTGCTAGTCCCTCTCAGATATCTGAGAATCCACTGAACTGCTTTCCAGTGTTTCTTTCCTGGATTGGCCATAAACTTGCTAACAACTCCCACTACTTTGGCAATATCAGGTCTAGTACATACCATTGCATACATCAAGCTCCCAACTACTGAAGCATATGGAACTCTACTCATGTACTCAATCTCATCATGTGATTTAAGACACTATTCATTGCTCAACTTGAAGTGTCCAGCCATAGGTGTGCTTACCAATTTTGCATCCTGCGTATTGAACCTCTCCAACACCTTATTCACATAATCCTCTTGAGACAAAATCAAATTGTGATTTTTCCTATCTCTCTTAATACTCATGCCAAGTATTTTCTTTGCTACTCCTAAATCTTTCATGGCAAATGTGTGAGCTAATTTTACCTTAAGCTCAGTAATTTCCTACATGTGTAAACTTGCAACAAGCATATCATCTACATACAGTAATAGTATAATATAACTACCATTATCCAATCTATTAAAATAAACACAATGGTCAGATTGACATTTACTAAAGCCATGCTCTGTCATAAATCTGTCAAACCTCAAATACCATTGTCTTAGAGCTTGCTTAAGACCATATAAGCTTTTCTTCAACTTGCACACAAGTTTCTCCTTACCTTTGACCTCAAAACCTTTTGGTTGATCCATATATATCTCTTCATCCAAATCTCCATGAAAAAATGTTGCCTTAACATCAAGCTACTCAAGATGCAAATCCTCAATAGCAACTAAAGACAATATAGTCTGAATAGAAGTCATCTTTACCACAAGAGAAAAAATTTCACCAAAATCAATACCTAGTTTCTGTGTAATTCCCTTTACTACCAACCTAGCCTTATGTCTCATTTGTCCATTCTCTCCTTCCTTTAACCTGTATACCCATTTATTTTTTAGTGCTTTCCTTTCGACTAGCAACTCAACCAAATCCCACGTATGGTTCTCTTCCAAGGAATCAATTTCCTCATTCATGCCATGCTCCCACTATTTCCTAGATTCTACCTACATTGCCTCATCAAAACTTTCTAGTTTTCCACCATCAGTGAGTAACAAGTAGTATAAAGAAGGGGAATAATGAATTGGAGGTTTACTTACCCTTTCAAACCTCTTTATGGGCATTTGAGACTCATTTACAGCTTGTTGTCCACCTAAATTTTCTTCTGACAGTGACCGATCTTGGTAATCTCTGATCGATGTCAGTCTGCACCTGACCGATGTCAATTCCTCTTGATCGATGCTAATTTTCACTTGATCGACGTCAGTCTCCACCTGATCGACATTGATTTCCACCTGATCGATGTCGGTCTCTATGTTTTTTTATGAGTGATGATTTTTACCCGTGAGCTCATTTTAGATCATAACCTCTTCCAAATCAAGATTGCCCTGCTCAAAATTATTCAGCCTCTTAAGCTGATCATTGTACATCACCTTCTCATTGAAAACTACATCATGGCTTCTAATAATTTTTTTAGTTTCTAAATTCCACAACTGGAATCTGAAATCTCCAAAACCATAACCAATGAAAGTGCACCGCATAGATTTAGCATCCAGCTTCTTTTTATTTTATTTATCAATGTGCACAAAAGCTTTAGAACCAAAAACTCTAAGAAATGAACAATCTAACTTTTTATCTATCTAAGCCTCTTTTAAAATTCCACCATCCAGTGTAGTAGAAGGTCCTCTATTAATTAGGTAAACCACAGTATCTACAGCTTCTGCCCAAAATAATAAGGGCAAACCAGCATGCAACCTCATACTTTGTGCACACTCCATTATTGTTCTATTCATCCTTTCAACAACTTTATTTTGTTGATGTGTCCTTGGAACCATCCTTTCCCTACGTATTCCACTTATAGAATAGTAACTTTTGAATTTATTACTGCAGTACTCACCACCATTGTCAGATCTAAGGCACTTCAATCTCAAACCTGTTTCATTCTCAACCAAATCTTTCTATTTCTTAAATGTGTCAAAAACATCAGATTTCCTCTTTGCAAAATAAACCCATACCTTTCTTGTAGCATCATTAATGAAAGAAATATAATACTATGATCCTCTAATAGAAGCTACCTGAGCTGGTCCCCACACGTCTATGTGAACAAGCTCCAACTTGTGCTTTTTTGTTAACCCAATTTTGAGAAACCTCACTTTCTTTTGTTTCCCAAAAATACAATGCTCACAAAAATCTAGATCTATGCTTTTCAAATCTGAAAGCTTGCCTTTTGACTTAAGAACTTTCATTCCCTTCTCACTCATGTGACCAAGCCTACAGTCCCACAACTTTGCATCTACATCTGAAGTAGATAAAATAGAAAGAGAATAATCAGTAATACAAGCAGATAGATAAAGTGTACGTACTCTCTTACCTTTTGCTAATACAAGTGCACCCTTGAAAACTTTTCAAGATTTAGCTGTGAGAGTTACTATGCAACTCTCATCACCCAACTTTCCTGCAGAAATTAGATTCCTCTTAAGGATGGGTACATGCATGGCATCCTTCATCACCCATGTGTTGCCATTCTGCAATTTTAGCTGCACTTTTCCTTTGCCAACAATTTTACAAGGCTCATCATCCCCTAAATAAACTTTTCTAAAACCTCCATGGACATAATCATTGAAAAATTCTCTATTTGAGGTTACATGGAAAGAGGCACCAGAATATAAAACCCATGATTCTACTTTATAATCCAAAGAAGATATAAGAGCATCTTATGCAACAATACCTGTAACTTTTGCTTCTTTATTACCTTCATTCTGATTTTCTTTGTTATCCTTCAACCAACAATCTTTTTTTGCATGCCCTTTCTTCTCACAATTCCAGCAGGTTATTCTTCCATTTTTGAATTTGGATCTACTTCCCATCTTTGACCTTGATTTCTCTTTTTTGCCCTTCTCTCTTTGCCTTCCCTTCCTTTCAACACTTAAAGTATTACCTGATGTTTTCCCTGTGCTTTTCTTGTGAATTTATTCATTCAAGATTACACTAACAACATCATCAACTTTCAAGATATTTGAAGCAGATGCAGTATTACTAACTACCATTACCAAACTATGCCAACTTTCAGGTAAAGAGCATAAGATTAAGGGAGCCTTAATTTTATCATCAAAAACTATTTTGACTAGATTTAATTGATTTACTATTATATGGAAATCATTAAGATGACTAGATACAGATCTACCTTTCTACATTTGCAACTTAAATAATTGCTTCATAAGATATACTTTATTTGAAGTTGAGGGTTTTTCATATAAATTTGCCAAAGTATCCATTAACTCTACCGTTGTCTTTGCCTATGATAAGTTGGAAAACATAGAAGTTGCCAGGCTCAACCTTATAGATCCAAGAGCCTTTCTATCAAGAACATTCCATTCTTCATCTTCCATATCTGTGGGCTTCCTTGAAACCCCACCCAATGGTAAATACAAAACTTTCTGATACAGATAATCTTCAATCTACATCCTCCATAATTGATAATTCTTGCCATTGAATTTCTCCATTCTTAGTTTACTTTCTTCTGCCATTGCTTTGCTCCCACTCAATCAAAAACCCCTGTGAGTGAACTATGTAATCAACAAACACTAACACGCTCTGATACCAGTTGTCAGGATCTTAGAGTAGAATTGATTACTTTTGTATAAGCAATTAAACACGAAATTGAAACCAGAAGTAATAAGTAACTAGAAATTAGAAATAGAAAATAATAGGAGATACAAGAAACAACCAATCTATGTTAAACTCTTCTAGAAGGAAATACAATGAAGAAATCTCTCTCTCCTCACACCTCTGTGGATGTACAATAATTCTCCCTCAAGAGTTCTCTCTCTCTCTCTCTCAATCAATTACAACTAACTCAATTACTAAATTGTTTGCCGATTACAATACTTCCCCATGGGTCTCTTAAATAGAATTGAAATCAAACAATAATTAGAAAAATAGACTCAAGACTAATTTTAGTCTTTACATGCAAACTAATTATTCTCCTAAAAATAGCAATTCTGGAAATGCCTCAAAATGCACAAAAGTCAGTGTCAGTCTGAAGATGACCGATGCCAGTCGATCCCTAACTGATGTCGACTGGTTCTGACTGATGTTGGTTACTGTGTAAGCCCAACAACCTCCACATTAGCTCATTAGTGAAGCTTTTAGCTCCACAACTCAACACTACAGTAAGTGGAGTTTTGTCTAAGATCTATAAGTTTTTTAATGTTCTAAGGGAATCAATTGCACAATGACTTTCACATAAAATAGTACAAAAAAATCACAAATTTTAGGTCCATATCACTTGCCTTATTGCAAAATAGTCTAATCCTTTTTACAACCACTACATCTTGTTGTTTGCTTAATGTAGTGTGATGTCCAAAGTGCCACTACGTCCCATGTGCAACTCTAATTAGGAACCAAATGAATTCAATGCTGTGAGGTGAAACTCTAGATGAAAGATTCCTTAAAGAACTCGTGGGAGGTGATGAATTCCCCCTCACAAGCCAAGTTTGCATAAAAATAAAGAAAGCATGAAATAGAAAGACTTTAGGGTCATTTTCAAGGTCACCCAAACTTTGATGAGTTTTTTTAGAGTGTTTTAGATGACTTTCTTTCTAAGCCTTGGACTAGGCTATTTACAATAGGAATGGCACTTTTGATTCCAAGGGTTCCCTAAAGGGGATAAATGGAAGAGATACATGAAACATCCCTCTTCTTTCCAAACAAAAACTAGATCAAGAAACTATTGAAGACAAAAATCTTAGAAAGATGAGTTCATTTTTAAGCCCAAATGAAAATGAGGTGGTGTTCATTTGACCCCTTGGTCTTAGTTGTAACTTTGAAAACTAATGCTAAAAACACTTATTTAATCACCTTAAATTTTACTTTAAGCACCAAAATAATGTTCCAAATTCATTTTAAAGTCATGCCAAACATGTCTTAATAGCATGTTTTAACACGTTTCAAGTCCGTTGGTTACATGTCTACCCTTAAGGCATCACCCCAACACCAAATATGTTAAAATAGAAATATTTTAAATAGATTTTAAAAAATTTTTGAAAAATATATGAAACTTGAAGCTCAAATAATGTCAAATTCTAAAAATTTAGGAGAAAACACATGATTTTTAAAAAAATCATCCAAAATAGAGCCCGTATGACCCCAAACCAAGCATTTTAAAATGGCCTATTAGCTCTCAAGTTTTATGTTTTTAAGAAAAACATAGTGACCAACATTGATTATATAATTAATGATAGTTACACTTACTAACTGATGATAGTTATCTAATCAACATCAGTTATACCAATAGTGACCGATGATGGCTATGCCAATTGGTGATAGTTTTACTAATCGACATCAGTTACTGTGTAAACCCGTGACAAAGAAAAAAGGCAAAACAAAGTCAAAAAATCAAATTTCAAGAGTTTTAATGATCCAAATTAATATTTTAAGTTGCATAATGATCTTTTTCATGTGCAGAATGTGTTTGGTCCCATTGGGCATGCCATTATGTGAACTAAGAATTTTACTAAGAAGAGGAGATTAGTATTGTGTTAGTGAATGAAACCAAATCAAAAACACACTAATCTAACATCTTCATGCCTAGTTATTAGGGTGAGTTTAGTAACAAAAACAAATGACAAACACAACTAAAATTTAAGGAAAAAAATAATAATTCCTTCACCTTCCTTGGATGCTCCAAATGCCTTTATAGTAGTGGTTTGCTCAGCTTGTGCTCATGAAGTCTTTATCAAAGGAGGCTTGGATATCTCCTTGGCACCTTGTGGCTTTGGATAGGTTTGGAATCAATTTGGCATGGTAAAACTAATTGTAATCACTTTTGGAATCATTTGTACATTATAAATTTATATTATCAGGACTTAGAACTAATGTTCATGGTCTCTCTATTTATATATTTTTGAGACTGATCAGAATCAACCTAAACCATCCATCTCAAGATTGATATGTGTGGCTAAGGATTAGTCTAATTTTTTCAATTAAAATTGATAAATAGGCTCATCAATATTTGGGATAGAGGAGTAATTAAGAGGTATGGAGGGATTTGATAAGGCATGGGAGGCATGAATCCTAATATTTGTAGTATTTATGGCCTAGGGATGTCTTCCCAAGAAATGAGGTCACCTGATGATGCAAATATTCAATATTCATTTCCAAAATAAATTATTCAGCAACTTTCCATGGAATTATTAATTATGCCTTGATTTGAGTTAATTAGCTCTTAAGCATGTTTAATCACTTTGCGCATAAATTACTCAAATTAATCAAATGCCTTATTATTGGTCCAAAATTCAACTAGATTAGAATTGGGAGTTAATGTCAAATGCATTTGATCCATTATACCATTTAGGATATTATCAATAGAAAATAAAAAAGGCATACATCTTGTGTAAGAGATTTGATAGGAAAGAGCAATCCAGATCACCTAGGCGCAAAATTGGCATTTTGACTTAGAATGATTTGATCAAAGTTAGCTAACCCATAAATTGCATTGCCTTATTTAGGGATACCCTAGCCAAAATCAAAACTTGAATATGTCAGATTCACATCTCTTAGCATGCTTTATTATTTTTAGTCCAAATTGTGTGCTTTAGGTAGAAATTGGTAAATAGCATGATTGGAGGTCATTGGTGGCCAGATTTAGGTGTCCACAAATCTAATTTATGTTGTGCATAAGTCTTATTTCACTAAATTTCCTTTTGTGTCTATTTTATATAGTCATTTTTGTGCACACAGGTGTGATGTTTATTCTTTCATGCATCCATATTTGTGTGCACAATTAGGTTTTTATTTTAGTCACTTGAAAATTATTAATCAAGTTTGTTTTAAAATATTTATTTTATTCCATGTAGAGAAGGGAATTAAATTATTGAAAAAATAGAGTATAGTGTGTTGTTTGGCCTTGTGAAGCTTGAAATATTTTGTTTAGAAGCATTGATGCACAACCAAATGACAAGGACTTTGCATAATAGGTGTATGAATTAATTTGTGTATATTTTTTCTCTAAAGTATTGTGACTTGAAATGTGAATTATAATATTTATGTGACTTGTTCAATGCATGATGTGTATATATATAATATTTTCAAATTTTATCAATTACTAATGCTTATTCTTTTGTAAGAACCCATCGAGTCTCAATCTCTTTGAGTGCATTCCTTAAAGGGTACACTAGAAAAGGGGTATGAAGACCATTAGTTATTGGTAATATTTTCATCCCCTATACCATGACTTTATATCTACACAACCATCTCCTAAACACTTCACTAATTTGTGCCTCCTTTTCGTATACACTCCTCTAAGAAATTTTACACCTTATTCAACCCTTACCTAAGCCTAAAAACCTTTTACACATTTACCAAAAAAATTAGCCTCAGATGACCCTATATTCAAATTAATATTATCACATTATGTGTTTAGGTCAGCCTTGGCTGACCCAAATTAGGATCTAACTTGCTTTTATCAATTAATGATACAAGGTCAAATTGGGCCAACCTTGTCAGATAAATTTTTAGAAAGGTTTAGGGTTAGCTTAAAATATATATACACATCCATTTACACCATTTATTAGGAAGAGAATAAAAAGATTATTATATTGTGTATCTGCTTATCCACCATTCTACTTGAGGAGCATTACTTAGGGTTCATGTTGGTTGAATATTTTGTCAATCAGCGTACTAATAAACAAAATAGGTCTGATCAGCCAAAGTAGGAAGACTGGTCATCCAAATGTGCAATTTTTACCACATCAAAAAGGAGATTGATCTCTCCTCTCATCAAGGGGAGGTTCCCTATAGGTAGGCTATATGTATATATAAAAAAAATACTCAAGGGTAGGAAAAACCATCCATCTCTCTTTCTTCAGAGATGATGTGCGTAGATCAAAGGATAAACTCAAGGAAAATGACAGAAAGCACTCTTCTTTTAGAAGTATTATTCCGCAAGCCACAAGAATACTCCAAGTAGTAACAACAAAATGTAGTAAAAGATGTAATAACCATCAAATCGAAATGCAGCACAAAGTCTCCACCTGAAATGCTTAAGATTAAGATATGAAGGATAATGAGGGCACAAAGTCTTCCCAAAGTCCTTTACACATAAATGAAAAGAAAACACACTGAAAGGCAATTATGGGGTTATAAAGTCTCTCCACAGTTGACTCTTCAAGACACCTTCCTGACTAATTTCACTAATCCTGCTTGTTGAATTAAAAGAACAGAGAATATATCAAGGAAAAAGACATAAGAATAGTTTCCCCAACAACAAAGATATCAATGTCCACCTGGCGATCTGATCTTACCTTCATCATTCCTCCTTTTCTGGTTAATTGAATCAGGTCTTCTATTCAATTTGTTATTTTGTTCTTTCCTCACTTTCTACTGGTCTTAGCCTTGAAGTCTGTGAATGCATTTGGGTCTATAGGTTTAAAGGATTAATAGCTATTTTATGAGCTTTAAAATTGATGTCACACGCCCATCACTATGTTTTCAATGGCTAGTTCACTGTGTTGAATTTGACATCTTCGGGTGCATCACCCCTTGGTCCTCTTATGGATTTTCTATTTGGTACCTTTTTGGATTGAACTTGCCCTTTCAACCCTTAAGAAATGACCCACTTTGGGTTGGGAAGAGCCCCCCGCAAGGGTATCTACCCTTCGAGTGGTCTTGTAATGGCCTTCGAGCTTCTTCGGGTGACCCTTCAGCTTCGGGGAAGCATTCTTCAAATTGGTAGCTGAGAGTCCCCCGCAAGGGTATCTACCCTTCAGGGTCCTTTAGTAGCCTTTCACAAATTCTCATGAACAATTCCCATGGGTATTTTCCCTGGGCTTTTCCCCAAGCAAATTCCTGCGGATAATTCTCACAGATAAATTGTCTGAGGAAATTTCCCATGAACAAAAAGTCCACAGAAATTGTTTCATTTACCATATATTTGAATTCCTTCAAGATTTAATCTTGTGACTTTTTAGAATTCTTTCAGACTTTTTGTCTGAAGGAATTCCTTTAGACAAAAAGTCTGAAGGAATTGTGCCTTAAACTTGCCTTAGTCTTTTTGAAAATGACCCTTTCGAAGGGTATTTTCATTGACCAAGTGCCCTCCATAAGGGCACTTGTCCTTCAGGAGGATTCCTTGAACTAAGTTTATGATCCCTTTGATTGAACTAAATGTTGAACCATTCCATTGAACCAAGCCGATGAACCACTTGGTTGAACTAAACGTTGAACCATTCCATTGAACCAAGCTGATAAACCACTTGGTTGAACCAAATGTTGAACCAAATTTTGGTTTAATTAGATGAACTAAGCATTGAACCACTTCGTTTGAACCAGTATTTAAACCAAACATTGAACCAAGACTTTGAACCAATTCTTTGAACCAAGGCTTTGAACCAATTCGTTGAACCAAGGCTTTGAACCAAAATGATTCAAGCCGATAAACCAAGCCTTTGAACCATTTGTTTGAACCAACCGTTGAACCAAATTTTTATTCAACAGTTCAAATGAAGCCTTGAACCAATTGATGAACCAAAGGATGAACCAAATGAGTGAACCAAAAGCATTGAACCACTTGATTGAACTTGCCTTTGAACCTTTTGACGTTGAACCAAAGGATGAACCAAACATTGAACCTACTACTAATGCTTGCTAATGGAGATTTCTATTTAAACCAAGGCCTTGAACCAATCCCAAAAATGACCAAGTGTTAGAAACTAATTCTTTTTGTTGAACCTGTAGAAATGAACTTGCCTGTAGAGTCCGTAGAAACCAAGTCCGTAGTTTTATTTATCCTTAAAAGAGTCCATAGAAATCAACCTATGAAGCTTGTTAAACTTGCCCTATAGAGTCCATAGATTTCTCTTCCTACTGGGTCCGTATATTTCTCTTCATGTTGAGTCCATAGATTCAATCCTCTAGAGTTCGTAGATTTAAGCCTGTAGAGTTCATAGATTTAAGCCTATAGAGTCCATAGATTTAAGCTTACAGAGTCTGTAGATTTTTGAGAAGCTTGAAAAATGAGGAATTTGAATGCCCAAGACAAATTTAGAAAAAGGGAAGAGACAATTTTGGTCTGTAAGACCAAAATAGTTCATGTGTTGTCCCAAAAATGAGTGACATTTTTTGGGGGACAACAGTTGGCTCTAGTTGGGGAACTTCTATCAATTGCAAAAAGAATTGAAAGGAGTAGAATCCAAAATATCCAGTGTCTTCATTTGTACCATTGGGTTACAGAGTCATGCTACCCAGAAATGAAAGGCATCAAAAATGGAAACAAACAAAACAAAATAGAATTAAAACTATACAAATGTACATATATACAGATGGAATGATCTGACACTTCAAGAGTTGAAATGTTTTAGATACTGCCCATTGTGGGGTAGAGAAAAGAGTGTGCCATCTTGATATTTTAGTAAAAAGCTATTTTCACCAATGTGCTGATGAATTATAAATGGGCCTCTCCAAAGGGAGTCAAACTTTTCATGCATCCCCTTTGGTTCTCTCCTTTTGTTCCACAATAGGACTTGATCCCCAATCTAGAAATCATGATTTTTGGCCTTTTGGTCAAAGATTTTATTTACCAGACTTTGATGAGAAGAAATTATGTCTACCACCATAGTTCTCTATTCCTCTAGCTCAGTCAAGCACATTATTCTTTTATCAAGAGAGCTGTCATATGTCTGATCCTCAATTGCCTTTACCAATTTCAAGGCTGGTAATTCTAAGGTGATTGGTATCTCAGCATTGATACCATAAAGAAGTTGAAAAGGAGACATACCAATTGCCCTCTTTGGTGTGATTCTGTCTGACCACAGAGCATCAACCAATGCTTTATGCCATGTTCTTTGATTGTCATCTACTAGCTTCTTGATAATAGTTACCAGATTCGTATTGTTAGATTTAGCTTGTCCATTCCCTTGTGGAAAATAATTAGAAGAGTGAGAGAGTGTAATTCCATAATGAAAACAAAATTGTGTAATATCTTGAGAGGTGAAACAAGTTGCATTATCAGTAACAATTTTGATTGGAACTCCAAACCTAGAAATGATATTCTCTTTGAAGAAGTTGCATATAACTTCTGAAGTAGCATGCTTAGTTGGGATTGCTTCTACCCACTTGGTGAAATAGTCAGTTGCTATAAGAACATAATCATGTCCAACACTTGAAGATGGGTTTATTGTTCTAATGAAATCAAGTCCCCATTGCTAGAAAGTTTCTTCTATGATCACTGGCTTGAGAGGCATAGAAGTTAACTTGGGTCTTCCAACAAATTGCTAATAGAGTTCACATTTTCTTACCCATTTATGTGCATCTTGGAAAAGAGTTGGCCAGTAATACATGGCTCATAAAATCTTATGAGCAGTCATAGGAGAAAAAAAATGTCCTCCATAGGCCAGATTGTGAAAAGATTTCAAAAGTTGGCTTTGTTGCTCTTTGTCTACACAATGAAGGAATACTCCATCTATGCTTCTCTTATACAAGCCATTGTCCCAAAGGAAAAAATTTATAGCTTTCAATTTGAGAGTCCTCTTTTCTTTGTAAAAAAAATGAGTAGGACATTCACCATAAGTAAGGAAATGAGTGATACCTGAATACCACTCATTGTTAGTGGAGACAAAAAGGACTGTTGGTGTCTCTTCCACTTCAGTTTCTTCACGCTGTGTCTCTTTTGGTTTATTGTCAGTAAATAATTATCATAGGCCTTTACCCCTAACCAATTTTGTCAGCTTGATGTCTAGATCAAACTCTTAGATCTTTGTAATCCAATTACCTCTTTTTGTGCCAAACTCCTGCTGAGTTAATATAGACTTGATTGTAGTGTTAGGGACTAGGGCAGTAGTATGTGAATTCAGAATATAGAAGCAGAAATGTTTGACTGCTTTCACCAAGGCATAAGCATACTTCTCTATATTTGAATATTTCATCTCATGGGTTTTGAGAGGGCAACTCATAAAAGAGATAGGAGATTCCATACCTTCCTTGTCCTGTTGAACAAGAATTGTTGAAAGAGTGTGTTCAGACGCATAGCTGTATATGATGAAATATTTGTTGTAATTTGGGAAAACCAAGGTAGGGGCATGATTAATGGTGGTTTTGATATCCTGAAATGCTGATTTGCCTCCTTTAGTCTAGCTGAAGATGGTCTTCCCCTTCATCATGTTCGCAATGTGTCTAGTTTTCTCAGTAAATTTGGGGATGAATCTTTGTAAGAAATTCACCTTTCTGAAGAAAGAATGAACATCATTCTTACTTGTAAGCAAATTAAGTTCTTGAATAGACTTGAATCTATCAGAGTCAATCTTTATGCCTTCTTTTCACACAATGTGTCCAAGGAGTTTTCTCTCTGTTACTCCAAAAATAGACTTTTTAGGATTTAAGGAAATACCATTCTAGCGGTAGTGCTCCAAAACTTGTTGTAGGTGGCGTACATGATCAGATCGATGCTTTGAAAAGATAGTCAAGTCGTCAAGGTATACCACTATGAATTGACCAATCTCATCTTTGAAAGCCAGATCCATTGCTCTCTAAAAAGTAGCACCAGTATTTATTAAACCAAAAGGAATTCTCCTATATGCAAATGTACCCCAAGGTGTGGTGAATGAAGTCATGTGTTGGTCTAATTCACCAACTTCAACTTGATTATAACCTAAGAAGCCATCCATCATTGATAACATCTCTGCACCTATCACTGTTTGAAGCACTTGATCCATAATTGGCAAAGGATAATTATCCTTCAAAGATGTTTGATTCAAATTTTTGAAATCTACACAAATGCAAATTTTGCCATTATTATTCCTTACAGGCACTATGTTTGCAATCCATGTATAATGATGGATTGTGAAGATGATTCTAGCATTTAACATTTTTTGTATCTCAAACAAAATAGTACCTAATATTTTTAGATTATACTATCTAGATTTATGCTTATAGGGCATTAAGTCAGCCTTGAGAGGAATCTCATGGCAAATTTCATCTGATCTAAGAGACTTCAAGTCTTCATAAGAATATGCTAAGACATCCATGTATTGATAGAGTAAAGAGGTGGACTTGAATCTTTCTTCAGGCGTGCAACACTTACCAATATTGACCATCTTGAGATTTTCTTCAGTAGTCAGATTCACTTGATCAAATCCCTGAGAGAAACTCGAGTCTATTTGTTATTGTTTGATGAATCTATCATGCTTGTCAAATAACCTTTCAAGATAAATTAGGCCTTTATGAATTTTATTTCCTTTTAGCTGTAAGAATTCTTCATTTATATCTGAGTTGGATTCAGACACAGATTCATTCTTTTGAGATTCACTGCCTTCAAAACATAGTTGTTCAAAATTACCTTTTCATTCTAGGAAGGCAATGATTAGATGATCATCATTGAATACTTACCAATGATCAGCATTGTCAGGAACACTTGGTCTATAGACCAGCTCAATAGTATACCTATCATCTTTGAAATCTGAATGAGGAACTAAGAGAGTTCCTGAAATAGCAAGTGCATCAGCTCTGTCATTAGACTCTCTGGGTATAGCAGAAATGTTGAAAGCATCAAAGCTTTCAATTTGGTCCCAAACCAAGTTATGATAGTGGCATAATCTTTCATTCTTGGTTTGGTATAAGTTCTTCACTTGACAAACCACTAATTCAGCATCCCCTTTGGCATGAATAAACTTAATGCCTTTGTCTTGAGTAGCCTTCATGCCAAGCAACAGAGATTCATATTCAGTTGTATTATTAGTGTTGCTAAATTATAGTTTTTAAGATGAAGGGAACATCTCTCTGAGGAGATATCAAAACAATCCCAACTCCTAAACTGGTAGAGGAATAGCTACCATCAAATTTCAAAGTCCATATCTCACCTGATACTAATTTTTCTTTAGACTTTCCTTTATCAGAGATGGAGGATCCTTCTTGGTCTATACTGCAGCCTACTAGTTTTTTTATTGTTCTTGTTGAACTAATTTTTGAGTTGACCCTTTCAAGAATTATATCAGGTGTTTCATACACTTCATCTGTAGACATAAAATAGTTACCCATACCTGCAGATTCAAAAGAAATTTGAGCTTCAGGGGCTGATGTCTAGGTGACTACATATTTTGCTTCCTTTTCAGGGAGTAACCTCTTCATTACGCCTTAGACAGGGATCCTTTATTCAAATAGATCCATGCTTAGTTCTCCTCCCACGTCCTTACAAAAATTTTGTCCAAACAAAATACCATAGGATGCTGGGACGTTAGCCACCAAGACAGTCATCTTGATTTTCTTGTCTAGAAAGGCTACAAATGCAAATTGGCCATCTTTGATTTGCCCCAGCAATGGTACTTACTTGTTATCCATGGAGAAACATCTCCCAAATGTCTTGGTTAATGTGAGACCAAGAGACTCAGATAATTTAGTAGGCATGACATTATCAAATGTGCCTGAGTCTATAATACAGTTACTCAGCTTGTGGCCATTAATTAACAAGGAAACATAAAAAGGTTATATTTTTCTAGGAATAGTTGGGGGAGTAATGACCAGATTATTTGAAATAGGCATGTTCTTTGAAGAATCAGGAGTTACCTTTTTAGCTTTTTTCCTTGCAGGGATGGTTTAGTTCTTGACATATTGGATCAGCTTATTTAATTAATCAAGATTAGACTACAAATATTTAAACTCAGACATTTGTATTTTTGTCTTTTTGACATGATTGATTATGTCAAATGGTTGAATCAAGCTAGGTACAGAGAAAGGTACTTCAACTTTCTAAATTTTAGGAGGGATGGGAGGTGGGCTGGTTTGCAAATTTGAAATAGAAAGGGAAGGTGCAATTGATGTATTTGCCTTTTGGGTGATCACCGAATCCTTTGACTAAAAAGGAAGAATGGTTCCACATTTAGTAATTATGACTGTTGGTTATAGTTGCTCTTTTTTCTTCTCTTTATTAGCCTGTTGGATTGATTAGTTCTTGGATTTAGTAAATATTGCATATGATCCATCAAAAGCTTCTCCTTTGTTTTTGGGTTCATCTTGATAATTCAAGAAACCAATGTGGGAGTCGCTAGATAATTCTTCTTGATTGTCTTCAAGGAGATTAGCATCATTTTCTTGATTTAATTCAGGCTGAAAAGAGAATTATAATTCTGATTCAAGATATCCCATTGCTAAATTGGTTGGAGGAGCTTCCAGGGCAAGTTTCCGTTATGGGGGAGGAAGGTGATTTTATTGCCCTTGATTCTTGGTAGAATTGCCCTGATATGACTGATTTGGGAATGTCCTTTCATATGAAGGAGTAGAAGACATCCTTGAGCCATTTACTTTTTGAGAGCAAGCAACTCATTTGTCAATTTTTACACCATTAGATCTGTGGTCTTTGTAGATGCATATTTAGAAGATGATGAAGCTATATTTCTATTTGGATCTCTTCTTATATTCCCTACTAAGATGAGATCATCTTCTACCTCAGTAGCCAAAAGTTGAGATGCAACAAGATCTATTTGACTAGCACGTCTCAAGAGAAAACTTACTTCAGGTAACTGAGAATTAATGAAAAAGCATTTGAGATTCTCAGTTGTAGGTTGAGCAATTATAGGGATTCTATTTCTCAGTTTGTCAAATTTGGTTATGAATTCTCTCATAGGCTCATGAGGCTCTTTCTTCATCTGTGTAAGTTGAGCTATAAGTGTATGTGCATCTTCTATAGGTCTGAATCTAGCTTCAAACTTAGTTTTGAGAGTATTCCAATCAGTCACTGACCGAGCCTGTAGATGATAAAACCAATTTATAGCAGCACTTTGTAATATTTCTACAAAAAGCCTGACTGCTATATCTTCAAATTCTACTCTGATTACTCCACAAGCTATGTTGAAAGCTATAATGTGCTCATCAGGGTGAACTTTCCCATCACCATAGAATTTGGAGAAGTTCTTCTTTGAACTGCATGGAAGCTCATGTAGAGGTCGAGTAAGATTGAGAGGACCAAAAGCATTACCCTAGGGGCCTTGAACTGCCATTGTAGGATTATGAAAAGGAGGGACAACAAATCTCAGAGGGTTAATTATAGGCAAAGCTTTATCAACAACAAAAGTAAATACTTTGTCTGGCAATAGAGATTTGACTTTACTAGGAGGAAAGCTCTTGGTTCGTTGGAGATGAGATGGTGAAGGAAACATATCAAAATCACTTTGTTGTACCAACTTGAATATAGGGTCAACGATACCTTTAGCCATTTGGCTTTGTGTATACCTTGAATCTACCAGATTATGAAACAAAAATAAAAAAGAATTGACCTTACTTCAGTTAAAGCTTGAGGCTTTAAACTATGTGTTCTTTTCTAGTTAATGTGGAGGTGAATGGATAGATTATAAATGGATAATGGGTATGTATCCCTAGCGGAGTCGCCAAAAACTATTGGTTGAATATTTCATCAATCATCGTACTGATAAACAAAATAGGTCTAATCAGCCAAAGTAGGAAGACTGGTCATCCAAATGTATAGTTTTTACCACATCAAAAAGGAGACTAATCTCTCCTCTCATCAAGGGGAGGTTCCCTATAGGTAGGATATATATATATATAGAAAATAATACTCAAGGGTAGGACAAACCATCCATCTCTCTTTATTTAGAGATGATGTGTGCAGATCAAAGGAGAAACTCAAGGAAAATGACAAAAAGCACTCCTCTTCTTTTAGAAGTACTATTTAGCAAGCCACAAGAATACTCCAGGTAGTAACAACAAAATGTAGCAAAAGATGTAATAACCAGCAAATCGAGATGCAGCACAAAGTCTCCACCTAAAACACTCAAGATTAAGATATGAAGGACAATGAGGACACAAAGTCTTCCCAAAGTCCTTTACATAGAAATGAAAAGAAAAAACACTAAAAGGAAATTATGGGGCTACAAAGTCTCTCCACAGTTGACTCTTCAGGACACCTTCCTAACTAATTTCACTAATCTTACTTGTTGAATTAAAAGAATAGAGAATATATCAAGGAAAAAGACATAAGAACAGTTTCCCCAACAACAAAAATATCACAGCACAAAGTCTAAAAAATCACTTGCTTTCTTATTCCAATAACAAAATATGATCAACAAACTGAGCTCAAAGTCTCAGAAGTGCCTTTCAATTTAGGCAGAGTTTCATTTTGAATGTCAAAAAAGATATCTTTTTACAATAGAAGAGAGTCCCTTATATAGCCTCTTCAAGAAGGACTCGAGAACAGTAACACATCATGTTGCATTGGAATCTGTTAAGAAGACAAGATAAAACTTAGGAGAAATTTACCCATTTGATTTTATAAATGTAGAGAAACAAGTCACACTTATTAAAAGTTTGCAACTTTCAATGTCCACCTGGTGATCTGATCTTACCTTCATCGTTCCTCCTTTTTTTGGTTAATTGAATCGAGTCCTGTATTTAATTTGTTGTTCTGTTCCTTCCTCGCTTTTTGCTAGTCTTGGCCTTGAAGTCTGTGAATGCATTTAAGTCTATAGTTTTAAAGGATCAATGACTATTTTATGAGCTTTAAAATTGACGCCGCATGCCCGTCACTATGTTTTCAATGGCTAGTTCATTGTGTTGAATTTGACATCTTTAGGCACGTCACCCCTTGGTCCTCTTTCAACTTTTCTATTTGGCACCTTTCTGGATTGAACTTGCCCTTTTAGGCCTTAAAAAATGACCTGCTTTGGGTCGAGAAGAGCCCCCCGCAAGGGTATCTACCCTTTGGGTGGTCTTTTAATGGCCTTCAGGCTTCTTCAAGTGACCCTTCAGCTTTGGGGAAGCATTCTTCAAATTGGCAGCTGAGAGCCCCCCGCAAGGGTATCTACCCTTCAGGGTCCTTCGGTGGCCTTTTGCAAATTCTCCTGAACAATTCCCATGGGTATTTTCCCCGAGCTTTTCCCCATGCAAATTCTTGTGGACAATTCTCGCAGACAAATTATCTACAGAAATTGTTCCATTTACCATATATGTGAATTCCTTTGGGATTTACTCCCATGACTTTTTAGAAATCTTTCAGACAAAAAGTATGAAGGAATTATGCCTTAAACTTGCCTTAGTCTTTTTGAAAATGACCCTTCTGAAGGGTATTTTCATTGACCAAGTGTCCTCCGCAAGGGCACTTGTCCTTTGGGAGGCTTCCTTGAACTAAGTAGATGATCCCTTTGATTGAACCAAATCTTGAACCGTTCCATTGAACCAAGCCAACGAACTGCTTGGTTAAACCAAATGTTGAACCAAGCCGATGAACCACTTGGTTGAACCAAACATTGAACCAAGTTTTAGATCAATCAGATGAACTGAGCATTGAACCACTTCATTTGAACTAGTCTTTGAACCAAATGTTGAACCAAGACTTTGAACCAATTCGTTGAACCAAGGCTTTGAACCAATTTGTTGAACCAAGGCCTTGAACCAATTTGTTGAACCAAGGCTTTGAACCAAAATGGTTCAAGCCGATGAACCAAGCCTTTGAACCATTTGTTTGAACCAACCGTTGAACCAAGTTTTGGTTCAATGGTTCAAACAAAACCTTGAACCAATTGATGAACCATTTGATTGAACCAAAGGATGAACCAAATGAGTGAACCAAAAGTGTTGAACCACTTGATTGAACCTACCTTTGAACCTTTTGACGTTGAACCAAAGGATGAACCAAATGTTGAACCTATTGTTGATGCTTGTTGATGGAGATTTCTATTTGAACCAAGGCATTGAACCAATCCCAAAAATGACCAAGTGTTAGAAACTAATTCTTTTGGTTGAACCCGCCTGAAGAAACCTTTGAACTTGTAGAAATGAACCTACCTACAGAGTCCATAGAAACCAAGTCCATAGTTTTCTTTAACCTTGAAAGAGTCCATAGAAATCAACCTATGAAGCCCATTGAACTTGCCCTATAGAGTCCATAGATTTCTCTTCCTACTGAGCCCATAGATTTCTCTTCCTGTTGAGTCCATAGATTTAAGCCTACAGAGTCCATAGATTTAAGCCTGCAGAGTCCATAGATTTAAGCCTATAGAGTCTGTACATTTTTGAGAAGCTTGAAAAATGAGGAATTTGAATTCCCAAGACAAATTTTGAAAAAGGGAAGAGACAATTTTGGTCTGTAGGACCAAAATAGTTCAAGTGTTGTCCCAAAAATGAGTGATATTTTTTGGGGGACAACAGTTCCAACACTACACTTGGAGATATGAATCTTTTCTTATGGAGAAGTCTTTTGGATGCATATAGAAGTTATGTAGCCGAGAATTGACTTATCCTTGTTATCCTTACATACCACAACAATATCTTAAGAATCACCTTGGACAAAGGAGAGATTGAGGCTTAATGGGTTCATCTTCAAAGGTAAGTATTCATAACTTTGTTTCTCCTTTGTTAATGTAGATAGATTTACATTTTTACTTCTCTCCTATTCATTAGGATTTCCTATACATTGACTTAAGTATATATCTTCTTTGCATGTTTACTTTTTATGTTTATTACCCACACTTTGTGCCACAAGATGTATTGAGCACTAGATTAGATTTTTATTTACTTTACATAAACTTTGTGAATATGAAAACAGAAGACATAATTAGGATTATTGCATGGTGTTGTTTGACTAGAGGCTTTGTAACCCTCTTTAATGATTTTATTGTGATAAGAGATCCCTTGGTTAGGTCTAGTAGATTCATCTTGGTCATGACCCCAAATTTCTAAATGTATCAACAACTGAAAGTGTAAGCATGGTTTATCTTCTCTAAGTTAGGATTGATTTTTAGATTAGCTACATTTTCTATTGTATACATTCTGGTGAACCTAATGTGAATCTAATCCTTGTATATTTTCTTTCAATCATTTATTTTATTATCATATTATATATTTTTATTTTTGCAATATTGTATCAAACCTATCGATAAAATCTAACAATTTGTGTACATGTTTAACACACAGTGTCTCTAAAATGACTCTATTTTCTATGTGTAGATCTTATCCAAATATAGGTGACTAGATCAATTATCTTGGCATAGTCCTCTTCTTTAGCCACAAGGTTGCATACTTTATCGAACTAGTCAACTCTATATGTAGTTCTTTTTTAGCATACAAGTTTATGGACGTAGTCAAGTTAGTCAATTTTGTTTGTAGATTATTTTTAGCTCACAGGTTTTGCATACTTTGTGAACCTGATCAACTCTATTCATAGAATATTAAAATCAGCATTTGAGTAACATAATATAAAATTTGTAAAACTAAGCATCTTCAAGATTTCCAAGGTTCATTCTTACCTTATCTATCATTTTTGTTTTTCATTTACAGTCCTACTTTTCATAGTTTATAGTCTATAAAATTGTAATCCTATATTGAACTAAGTCAACCAACTTGACACAATTATGTAGCCTATCTTTTCTCTATAATACATAGTCATCTTATTTGACTATGTTCTTCTATATCTTACTTATATACAATAGTAGTGACCCTATCGACTCTGTTCTATATTGTTTACATATAGTGTTCCCTGAACTAACTTTATAAGCTTTGCAGTCAAATAAAATAACCTATTTTCTTAGTAATTAATTCACTTTCCATTTCAAATGCCTGCATGCTTAGAGTAAAAAATATAGACTAATTAGGTGGTTTTCAATTTAACAATTTAGTCACACTATTTTTCTCTTTTACACACTTCTAGATCACTTAACTCTAAAAATCATTAAAAAATTTCTTCCCAAGGCCTACCTACTTGGATTTTATTACCAAGGAGAAGCCGACTTGATTTTTTTGCCAAGTATAAATGCATGGCTGATGGTATACATTAGAAAATCACATGACACCCTTATTGTTATAGGATTGTGAAGTGAGGGGGTAGGCCCCAATGCCAAGATAGTACCATGACTAATACAGATCCTTTTAAACCACTACCTGAAACTATCCATAGATTACTTCTTAGTTCCTTCTTATATCCAAATCTTTATCACATTAAGTTCAAAATTCTTATAGCCAACTCTTTATCACATTAAGTTCAAAACTTATTATAACTTAACAACATTTAAGAATGACTAATTAGTCAGCATTTACATTCAAGTTTTGTTGCTTTCTCTTTGATCATTTTATTGTGTATTGAAAAACTTGTACTAATCATTGTTAGTACAAGGTTTGCACTATGTGTTACAATTAGATAAAGCACATTGATTTAATTACTTATGTGCTTCATTTATTTTCTTAACTATTATCTTGTGAAAATTTTCCCTATTTTTAGAACACTATCATTCATGTCGATTGGTTCAATTATATATCTTATTAGTTGATCCTTCTTTTCATCAACTTTTAAACCTCTTTCTCTCATCATGAATTTCCTATTTTAGGATAATACAAAGTTAAATTAGACAAACATTATGAGTTTTACCAATCCTAATAGGTTTCCCATGACACAGCTTGTGGAACCCACTTTGGATGAAAGTAATGTCTATGTTACCACTCACACTACCAATTATGGGACTCCTTGTCATTAATTAGTTTTTAATCCTTTATTTTCAATAGAATATGAGTGTGATTTATATTACACAACTAAAATTATATTTTTCATCAATGAATTCCCTCAACATAGAGGGAAAGACCCTTCAACCATTTATAGTCTTATGATAGGTCCTCATGTCGAATAACCTCCTTCACTTTCCCCTACCATTTCTCATGGATTTGGGGGAACCACTTTCTTTGAATCTCAACCTTTTCCTTATATTATGTCTCCTTCACACACCATGACATCTTATTCTATGACTTATTCAACATCCATGCTGAGTATCTCTATTAACATGGTAGGTTCAACTTTTAGTGGGCCTCTTCGAAATACCCTTCCCCTTAACCATGCTACTAGTGCATCTTTTGATACCAATGTTTTTCATGCCACTAGTTTGGCACATGATACTACTCATTGTGAAACTCAAAATATTAATACTAATATTAATTCATCACATGTTGTGCACACTAGTTAAAATGTTGTCTAAACTAACCAAACCTATTACAAACACTTAATCAAATTCATACCTTCCAAACTAATAATGCAAATAAAATAATGTAGACGTAAAGCCATCTCACATCTTCAAAACCAACCTCAACAGGTTTCATGGGGAGCATAGAATCTAAATTCCCCCCACCTCCTCCTAGGGATTCCCATGGTAATATTATCCTAGTTACCCCACAACTACCCTTCATTAACAAAACAATCAAACATCTACAAAATGAACCTCTTATACCTCAAATTGAATAATGGCATAGGAGGTATCACACCCACCAATACCTATAATGGATCCAATTATCCCACATTGCATTTAAAGACATTTGATAAACTCTATAAAGATTGGTTCAAATTTAACACCTTTGATGCTACCAAACTATTAGCTAAAACACTCTCAAGAAATACTTTAGATTGTTACAATAAATTAAAAACCCATTCTATCACTAGCCTTGAAGACTTGATTAACTCATTATTCGATTAATTTCAAACTAGTGATCTTTTTTCGAACAACTTGGCCTACTTTATAAGTTGAAAATAACTTGAAACTAGAATGGCATAAGCCTTCATCAAATAATGAAAGAAATTTTCTAACAAATGTGAGCATAGAATGTTAGATAACAACCTCTTCTACCTATTCACTAATGTTAAATACCCCAAATTACAATATCAAGTTAGGACTCTCTTTCCAAGAATTTTATAAGATGCCTTCGACCAAGATAAACAAAAATAATTCCTTATGTATCAATTTAAACCATCTCAACCTATAATGGGCACTCATATGCTCATTAAAAATAAAAATTGTCATGAAACCAATGATGACATTACTAA